>JAODAL010019330.1:0-72389 GCA_025379985.1 Phyllomedusa bahiana | reverse complement strand
TTTCTTTAATTAATTTTGAACTTTTTCATTGTATGAAATAGTCTGTCCCAGTCAAGCAAACCTAATATAATATTTAATATTCATTAATCTGTAACTTATGACAAATTATTACAACTTAGATGCTGTCAGGTTTCATAGGAGACAGAACAAAATGCATGTACAAGCTACCGTATAAAATCTTAGTATCTTTAAGGTTTTCATATATACAGTGTCAAGCAAAAGGGATTATGATGTTTTGATTTTTTTTTTTCGCTTTCATGCTCCATATCTCGACACCCACTACAGCTTTGAACGTGACACTACCATAATTTTAGGCAATCATCTTGGTTATCTCATACATAAATTTGACTTGCAAATATTTAGCATATGCTTAGCTACTGCATTGTTCCTGTTTTGATCCTGTTGGTGGAACAATCTTGTTCTTCTTGTATACTACAAATTACAACCTGTTCTCCCTTTCCATAATATATCAATGTGTTATTATTTTGATTCACTAGCGATAGTTCACTGGTTCAAATTGAGGAGATGCAATGAAGAGTTCTCAAGATATGTGAAACTGAATCTTCCAGCTCATCGTTTGCGGTCTCTTGGCCAAGAAAATTGCCAAACTGCATTTATAAAGGTGTCATGACAACTGAAAGAATATGATATAAAATCTATCCATTCATTCCAAAGCCAAGAGGTGCACGCTCAGGCAAAATATCTGTCAAGTCGACTCATTACAAAGTCTATCAACAAACACAGCAGTGGAGGTGGATCGTATGCTTCTTAGTAGTGAGATCAAAGACGTTCATGCAAGCACCATGTGACACACATTGCACAAGTCTGGAATTGTGGCCCAAAAAAGGTCAAGGAGCCTAGTCTTCAATATAAAAAAAAAAAAAAGTATGAAAAGTGGACATTCGAAGTTTAGAAAGAGGTAATTTGAAGTGATGAGACTGTTACTAGACTTGGCCCTGATGTGTGCAAATCAGTCTGGAAGAGTCAAGGGGAAAGGGGAATAATGGATTGAGAAATTGAAGGAACTGTCAAGGTCAGTGGAGGAAACCTTATGATATGGGTTGTTTTAAAGCCAAATGCATTGCATACTTGACCATGATTGATTGTCTCAATGCTCAGCTATATGAGAGTATACTACAAAATGAGTTACTTCGTACACATATGTCAAGATATGTCAAGATTGGGGAATACATGGTTAAATAATAATGAAGTGGAATTGCAGGATTTGCCACCACAGTCCCCAGGCATCAACAAAATTGAACTTGTGTGGGTAAAGTTGAAGGAAGACTTTAGGAACGTGTAGAAACCTTGGATCAGATTTCGGTCGAGACATGCTTGAATCTGATTGAGAACATGGCCAGAAGTTTTCAGGCAGTGTTGAAAGCCAAAGGTGAACTTACAAAATACTAACAAAATAATAAAACTTTAATCTCATTTTTTCAAGAGTAAAACAGTAACAATGCAATTACATGACAAAAATTTGCATAACTAAGCGTTTGCTAAATAGTTGCAAGTCAAATGGAGGTAGGAGATATCTAAGATGATGGTCTATAAAATGCTGGTAGTTTCACATTCAAAGCTGTAGTGGATGGTGAGATGTGGAGCCTGAAAGTTAAAAGTTCAAAAGATCGTTACCCTTTTTCTTGTATATTATATTCACAGATATTACAAATGTTTAAAATTATAAAACAAACCTATTCTGCACAAGTGTCACAGTTTACCACACCGATGTTGCTGTTTTTTACCTTGTATTACTACTTTCCTCTCCATTGCTGCTTCTCTATGCTGCCTTCTTCTAGAGTTTCTGCATATCACTCATCATTTAAATGTTTGCTACTTTAAAATATATGCACTGTCTTAAATTCTTTGAGGTGCAGACCGTGCACGTTCAAGTTTTTACATAATCAATTTTCTTTTGTCTTGGGCTATTTAAAGGTTTATTCCCAATTAATTGTTTAGCTTTAAACATCTAGGCAAAAGTAAAGCATATTACCAAATACACTGCTAAGTTAGAGCAAGTCTTAATCTCCTGCTTGTATACACAAGCATCCCTAGGTTATCAACCACCTCTCTCTGCTCTAGCAGTAGTGGCTAAGATGGTGATGTCACTCACTGCTGTGTCTAATTAGCAAAACTGAGCATGTTTGTTACTAATTTACCTACTTTAATCTTAAAGAGCTTTGTAGCCTTGTGCACTGCTGTTTAGAAACCTCCATCACTAATGTTCCTCTAACAGACTCAGCTAGGAATAGCAGAGCTGATATGCTAATTACTGTTGTAGAAATGCTGACAGCCTAACCAAGAACTATAAGCCTGAAGCTGGCAATTGCTCTGTGAAACAGCAGGGTTAAGACAACCCCTTGAAGGTCCTTTCTTATTTCACTTCCTGTCTAAACAATAAGATTCCTAAATTGATGTGATTGTACAGGTGTTCTTATGTTTGATTGCCTGCTGCCCTTTTTGATCAACTAACAATTCTGTATGAAAAATCCTCTGTTTACTGACCTTTACCAGTTTATCATATTAATAGAAGTCTGCCTGTCCTGACCGATTTCTGCCTGGATACTGCAATGTATTTATCTTTTACTTTTGGTATCAAACTTGTTTTGGAAAATGCATCTCAATGATCAGGATAAAATTCATATCTACTCTAGCTTTACAAATCAAGCAGGGAACTAAATTCATCCCACAGATAATTGGTATTATATAAAGCTAGAGAGACACAGGGCATTCATCATCCGGTTCCACAGGGCATTGTTTACAGTGAAGTGGTCATCAGTGTGTGTTGTAGCCTAAACATGTCCACATATTTGCTTTTCTGGGACTCCTCCAGTCTCTCTCTATCTCTGTTTCAACCTGCTGATGACACTTTGTGACACTCTAAGCTTAGTAGCCACTTCCAACTGAAAGTATCCTTCTTGAAGCCTTGCAATGGCGAGGTACTGTGGATCAATTGTAAGGTGTTGTCTTGGTACCATGATACCAAAAAGTAAACTGCATGATGAGGAGGACTGTTTAAATCCTAATTCAAATTAATCACCTAAATGTATTGGGTGATTCAGGGATCAAACACAAGTTGTGAATTTTGCCATTAAGGGCCTTGTTAGAGATCAGCAAATAGTGCAAAAAGTACTGAAACACTGAACAGATAAACATGTACATTCTCAAGTTAAGAGAGGATCTCATTTTAGTTCATTTAAAAAAGTTCAAGAAATTGTATGTTCATCCTGAAATTTCAACCAAAATTCAAATATCCCTAACTTTTGTGAATAGTATGTGTGTATATACAGTATCTCACAGAAGTATCTCACATTCTTCCGATTTTTGTGATTTTTTTATTATATCTTTTCATGGCACAAAACTAAAGATATGACACTTTTGATACAATGTTACATAATCAAAATACAGTTTAGATACAAGGGAAAATTTGGTGTGCCCTCAAAATTACTCAACATAGGCATCAATGTCTAGACCACTGGCAACTGAGCAAGTGAGTACACTCCTAGGTGAAAATGAACAAATTGTGTCCGATTTGCCATTTTTTCTTCATGGTGTCATGTGACTGGTTAGTGTCTCACATGTGAATGGGGATAAAGTGTATTAAATTTTGGTTACCACTTTACCATTCTCTCATACTGGTCACTTGAAGTTCAACATGGCACCTCATGGCAAAGAACTGTCTGAGGATCTGAAAGAAAGAATTATCGCTCTATATAAAGATGGCTAAAACTATAAGAAAATTGGCAAAACCCTAAAACTGAGCTGCAGCGTGGTGGCCAAGACCATACTGCGCTTTAACAAGACAGGTTCCACTCAGAACAGGCCTCGCTATGGTCGACCAAAGAAGTTGAGTGCAAATGCTTAGTGTCATATCCAGAGACTGTCTTTTCAAAATAGACATCTGACTGCTGCTAGCATTGCTGCAGAGGTTTAAGGGTTGAGGAGTCAGTCTGTTGGAGTTCAGACCATAAGCTGCACACTGCATCAAATTGGTCTGCATGGCTGTCATACCAGAATGAAGTCTCTTATAAAGATGATGCACAAGAAAGCCTGCAAACCGTTTGCTGAAGACAAGCAGAGTAAGTACATGAATTACTGGAACCATGTCCTGTGGTTGATGAGGAGACAAGGATAACTTAAATTTTGGTTCAATGGGTTATCGAGCCGGTGAAGAGGAAAAAGAAAGTATATCTTACCTACAGTCAAGCATGGTGGTGGGAGTGTCATGGTTTGGGGCTGGATGAGTGCTGCCAGCTGTGGGGAACTATAGTACTGTGAAGGGACCATTGCGAGGTTCAGATGGGACATGAGAATTGCAACATCTTCTAGGTGGCACAGATTCCTAGCTGTAACAACTGGTAACAACTGGTAATATACAGTCATATGAAAAAGTTTGGGCACCCCTATTAATCTTAATATTTTAGTTCTAAATTTTTTTGGGTGTTTGCAACACCCCATTTCAATTTGATATATCTATAACTGTGGAACAGTTTATTGGGGGATTGAAATGAGGTTTTTATTGTACAAACAAAAAAAAGTGCAATTTAGTTATTAGATATATAAATTGAAAGGGGCTGTTGCAAATCCCCAAATTTTTAGAACTAAAAATGATTAGTTAATAGGGGTGCCCAAATTTTTCATATGACTGTATAAAAAACCTAGGACATGCCCCGATTTTCAAACCGAGATGTCTAGGGAAACTCGTGTATTTTAAGTTGTGAAATTTTTTATGCAATTTCCTTTAAATCCAATTTTTGCAGATGTACTCAATTTTGGGAAAACCCTCCCCCACCATTTTCTAAAAAAATTGTTTTTATTTATATATATATATATATATATTAAAATTTTTTATATTATATATATTATATATATCTTATATTATATAATTAGTATATATATATATAGTAGTATGTGTGTGTATTTATATGTATATGTGTGATATATATATATATAGTAATCCATTCATATTAAGCAATTTGGTTATAGTAACTTTTAAAAATACTCGCCAGGTTTTCCACGTTAATGGAAAGGAAAAATCCTTGATGGGATGTTACTGTTTATTTTAATTTTAGCATGTTGAGGTTAAACAAATACTACCTCATACAAAATTTCTCCTGTGTATTACTTCTATTTGTTGTGGCGTTGACCACTGACATTTTTCAGGCTATAGGAATGCACAAAAGCATGCAGAAACGTGAAAAATCAGTTCTCCTCAATTCTTGTGCTCCTGCACGCATCTAAGAGGTATCATACTGGTAAAAATATATGACTTTAAGGGTAAAGTGACTCTCCTGGCTCCCCCTTACTAAGGCTCATTTACCTCGGCATGAGTGGCAATTTCCGGATAATCTTCTTTTTCTCACTGGTGGTTTAGTAACCTTTACTTTACTTTATAATTAATCTGCCAATGCTTTAGTGGAAATCTTCCCTTCACGTACTGACCTCCTGGAAAGCATGTGATAGACACACACAGCAGCCAACTTGAAGATACAGACTTGCAGTGGGGAGAAAGAAGAAGCCGAAACAAATAATGAGGCAGGAAGTAGATTTCAGACTTCCTCAGAGTCCCTGTAGGCACCATAGCCAAGCTAAAGTCACACACAACACCCTCATATAACAGAGCTAAAATCAGCTAAGCAGCATGAACTAAGTAAAATAAACAGCGGGTAATCATGAGCTATGGGCAGTGACTGAACAGGAGTTAAATTTAAAGTTCGATATTCCTTAATATAAAGAAAAACAGCAATGTCTATATCAAATCAGAATATTCTTCATCTAAATGTTGTGATAAAATTAACACAAAAATCCTCAATTTTCTCTTCTTCTTGATAACACTTTAGAGGGGCTACAGAGAAAGGTGTCTGCCTCCTGTTTGTATTACTGCAGGAATCTCCTCTCTGCTGATGTATTCATAGTGTAATCACACAGAGAAGACAAGCTGGTAATGACTACTATTATGTGTTATAGAGGACTTTGTCATGTAGTTATGTGCATGGAAGTTAATGTAATTGTTTTGTATGGGTTATACACTGTGGTATTTGCCAAGCGATTTACAAAGTAGTCAAAAATTATCCGCACTAAAGTTATATTAAAATGTCTGTTAGCCTCACTTTCTTGTCAATACCTTTCTTGTTACAGTAGGTCACAGTCTCTACAGTCACTGCTGCTCAGATGTAATGTTCTTAATTTTTTTTTATTTGTGACTTCAGTGCAAGAAAAAAGGGCTGCCCCAATTTGCACAAAAGAAGAAAAGTGTTCAGTTATTATTTTTTTGTGGTGTTGCATGAAAATGTATGTCCGCATACCACTGCCCATACTGTCAGCACTTTCCAAAAACTTAATTTTGAGGTGTTAAAGCATTCTCCCTATAGTCTTCATCTTGCCTCACTGGACGATCACCTGTTTGACCCCTTATACTTACCACTACAGTTGTGAGTGCTAGAGATGGGTGAATTGATTCTAACGAAGTGGAATTCGTTTAGAATTTCAGGAAAACTTCGGTTCTGACGAAGTCGGGAAGTTTGGGGTACTTCGGGGTTGAACGGGGAAGTGTGCTTTTGATTGATAAAATGGCTGTGAGCACATGGCGTTACATGGGGTAAAAGCCCCTCTGGGAGGAAGGGAAAGGGCATAGCCTGCATGACATGTGCAGAGATGAAGCCAATCAGAGAACCGGGCGGGATTCTGTGGGTGTCACCGCCCCTATATAAGTTCCCGGGCGCGACACTGGGAGCTCACCTCTCTCACTGTACTGATCAGGGAAGGTGCTGCCGCGGCTGATTGTGATTAGCCTCTACTGAAGAATGATTTTTATACAGCGATTTTTGTGGGGTGTCTCAGCTTGTCTCAGAGGGGGGCTGCTTCTTTAATGTTCTATTTCTGATTTTTTGGGGTATTGGATCTGGGAAGTCCAGTGTGCGTCCACTGCAGCTGCATATACATTTTAATGCCATCTGCTCACAGCACATTGAATTATCCCAAGGGGGGATCTAAGCCAGTTCCTGTTGTATTCATTTAAAGAAACAGCGTTTTTACAATACAAAATACCACTTCATTTTTGGCTGCTCATATCTTGTGCGCAATTTACATCCAGGGGTTTTAAATTAAAGTGTGTTATTCAGCTGTGGTGACTCCAAGAAACCGTCTTTTTCACCGCCAAAAAATACAAATTTTCCTGTAGATTAATTCACAAAGCGAAAGGTTTAATTACAATTTTTTCTCTTGTTGTGTAGCGTAGGGAAAAACACGCAATTTTTTAAAAAACGCAAAAAAGCTAGTAGTTTGGGGGCTGCTAAATTTTTTTGCGCAATTTTTAATCCGGGGTTAAATTTTGCGTTGCTTGAGTTGTACCAGTAAAAGAAACTTTGTTTTTCACCCACAAAAGAAATTCGTAGTTTAAATTATACCCGAGGTTAATTAAGCCTGTTTGTGCTTGTATATTCAGTAAATTTACACGTTTTTTTTAAAACGGCACAACAAGTAAATTTTTTCCCGCCCATTTTGGGGCCAATTTTACCCAAAGGGGTTCCCCCAAGCTTGTTACTGGTTCTTTTGGGGAGTAAAATTACAGATGTTATTTTTCATATACAGAAATTCTTCACAAACAGTGTCTGTAATTTTAACAAACAGAGTCAGACAGAGGGGTGGGGGGTCTTCCCCGGGTGAGGGGCAGAGGCAAAAACTTTCCCCAGGCCCCGGTCGCGCCCAGAAAGGGGACGTCCAGAGGGGGTCCCTCGTAGGCACAATGCCGTGTCACTAGGGGCCGTGTGCTGACAGAAACCCAAGGGTTCTTGAGGGTTTTGACTGGGTCCCACTTCCTTCGATGACTCGACAAACTAGTGTTGAGCGATTTTTTCGACAAAGTTGAAAAGGAAGGTTTTTTAGGGTGATCAAAATTTCCAGATCATGCGTAATTAGGTTAAATCTGAGCATCACTATTAAGTTGCCCCTTTTCGGGTTTCCTGAAATTTTGGGGGCCAGCAAATCGGATTACAAAATTAGGCAGGGTGAGATGGTGTGCGACGTCATGACTGGAGTGTAGGTTGCGATTGGCTGGAAAAATCACATGACCTGTTTTACATAGAAAAGCGTTTCCTGTTCAGCCTCAGTGCTTCACGTCTCATAGGGGGAAGGGTGCGCTCTGCCTGTGGCCAAACGCTCAGCGAAATTAGTCTATTTCTGCAAGAGAAACCTCTATATTATCTGTGATCTTCAATTTTGTTAGATTAGAGATTTGAAGATTTTATTAGTTCTAAGAATTTTTTAAAGCACATCCCCGCTTAAAATTTACGGGGGGGGGGGGGGGGGGGGTGGGCGGGGGGGGGGGGGGGTGGGGGGGAATGCGGGCGAAAACAGACAAGCTCTATCTATAAAGAAAAAATGGATAAAATTCAAAAGACTTAGTGTAGACATTGTAGTGTAAATCTTTTTTATTAACAGTTTTTCTATTTAAATATTTCCTGGATATTTGGGCAGCCCGAATTATATTGGGATACACACATTTCAGTAACTGCAGGTCCTTTGTTTAGCTGCAAAACCCACTTTTATTATCAGTAAAACATTTCAGATAGGTGTTCATTTTCCCAATTTTACCCATTACACCTGTGACTGTTGATATATCCACCTTGCAGTTAAAATTACAATACAGCAAACTTGTAGTCAGCACAGGTTGTTTGTTGCCAAAAAAAACGTGTATCGTACGAAAACATCACAGTTACGTGTTTTTTGACTTTTGCGCACCCAGCACTGTTCATTGACGCAGCATCTACGTAAATCTTAAAACAGCAATTCTATATTCACCACAGGTGAATTGAAAGGTGCAAAAAAATACCATGTATCATACGAAAACATAATGGCCCACATATTACAAAATGACTTGTTTTTGCAAGATCTTTAACATAGCTTCAATCCCTGATTTGAGACAACCCATTTATACAATGAAAAAAAAGAGAAACAAAAACATGGGGGGATTTCCACCCCTATTTTAAAAATGTGTTTTCTAGAAAATTAAACTACTAAAAAACTTGCATGTACAAAATAGCTGGTAAAAAAAATCCCCTGAATTGTACAAGGGAGGTACAGGAAAAATTGCCCAGATGAAAGGTTATTCAGAGGACATGGAGTATGGAGCACGGACAAGAACAAAGTAAAGAGACAATTTCCTCCAGCACTTTTGAGTAAAATGAGAAAAAGAATGCCAAGCAAAAAGGGCACCTGGGGTGTAACAGGAGCGTTAACCACCATATTTCCAAGTGAAGCTCAATTGGTCCGCACTCATACGGAGGGGAAAAGCGCTACCCAGGTCTTGATGTGTACCGAGGAAGCTGGAGTTCTCACACTTCCACTTCCGCACTTGTTCAGCACGGACAGTTTTTGTTGCTGCGTCATCAGGGCATTTTAACCTGCGTGTTAATAGATGACGGACGCCGCCTGGGCTCTCACCGCACCCACTGTAACTCCGGCCTGGGTCATGCTGTGGCACAGGACAGTTCTAGTCAATGTCCAATTCAACTAACATGGTGGTTGAAAGACTCCTTTTTCGGCACTTGTAATCTGGGGGTCAGACAGGTTTTAATGGTCATACTGTGGCCCAGGACAGGGACAGTATATGTCCAGTTCAACTAAAATGGTGGTTGAAAGACTCCTTTTTGCGGCCTTTTTAAATTTGGGGTCATGCAGGTTTGGGGCTCATGCTGCGTTCCAGGACAGGGATATTAAATTGTCCAGTTCAAGTAACATGATAGTTCAAATCTTACTGCCTTCTGGCACTTTTTAAATTTTTGTGGGTGATGCAGGTTTAAGGGTCATGCTGTGGTACAAGACAGGGATAGTGAATGGTCTGTGACTTTTTTTCTGTGACTTTTAAAAACCTAAGTGTGTTGCTAAGATGTAGCACGTATCCATTTGACTGTTGTGGATGTTAATTTCAGCTTCTCCAGCCTTGTTTGGGGTGTAAATATGAAGGTTTTTGTTGCTCTCCCATAGACTTTAATGGTAATCGCTCATAATCGATGCTCATTTTATCAAAAAAACCTTATCGATAGCGGCCGACTATCGACTATCGCTCGATCTCGATAGCCAACGCAATCGCTCAACACTATGACAACCCCAGCCAGAGTCGGTGGGAACGTCAGTCACAACCCTTAGTTGGTATGGCCCGGGAGCGGGTCAGCGGCCCTCACCTGTCCTCAACCCGCCTCTGTCCCATCCGGTTCCCTCAGCCAGAGATCTACTATGTGGTCTGGGCTCAGCGCCACTATAAAGGTTAGCTATAAAGGTTTTTGAATCTTTCTAGCTACCATATAAGACCACAATTTACATATGTATTGTGAATGCCTCCTGTACCATTTTTCTGTCATGTTAACTATTTTCCCTGATGAGCCTTCGATCACAATCTAGCGGGAAATGCATCAGAATTTCTATGAAATTTTGTTATTGATCTAGTGTGGCATATATATGTATGTTTGTAAGCTGCAGCTCAGCTCTCGGGCACCATCTTGGTCCGTCCGTGAGGTCGCGCTTAGCTCTGGGGATTGTTGTCCTTGGTAGAATTATTGTGGCATTTCCAGATATGGCACTCGGACACTAGACTCCTTTTGACACTGGCCCTGGCTTCACTGGCTTCATTCAAGCACAGGTTAAACGTAGAGATATAACAAAACATATAAACAAAACCCTAGGCCGTGTAGCCACTAACTGACCAACAGAGTCCCTCTCTGACCCAAGGTGTGAGCCTACTACACGGGATCTCAAAACAACAGTGTTTTTACTGTTTAGTATGGCTTCTTTCAAGCCTCTGGGGGCCAAAGCCTCTCTCCAGCTCCACTGTGGCAGCCAACCACACACCCCGGACACATGGAGTGATAGCCATTTAATAGGCCTAGTAAGACCTGGTATTGGAATGGGGGAATGGCCTCCCAACACCCAACACTGTGACTGTTTCGGGAAAGGAAACCCATACTTGGCCACATAGCAGCCAAGCCATAGCTACCTATGTCTACTGACACCAAATATTTTCCTTCACCCACTGAAACCAGGTTTTTGGTGGTACATCATCAGCAGGTATCCTGCTGTACTCCACTTATTGGCAGAAAAATGAACTCCCTTGGGCAGGACAAAAAATTTTTGTACTTTTTTTATTTTTTCTTTTTTGCAATTGGTGTTTTTTTGGGGATTGGAAATTTAAAAAAAAGGATTTGCCAACATATTAAATATCCAAAGGAATACACATAACATTTTTTATCTTACACATAAGCTATTTTTTCCTATTCTAGGGAGATTTTAGGGCACCTCTACAGGGATAGGTTCTGCTTGTGGTGCCCCCTTTTGGGGCAGCAGCCCCTTATTTTGATTGAGTAGGATTAGGTTTGTGTCATTTATATGGGGGTATTTTTAAATGTCTAATAGAGTCCCAGTCCTGTCCCTCCACCCTCATTGTGTCCAGTGAATTGTTTATTTTTGGGTCTTGATATGTGCTTAATATTTTATAGATTTTTTAACTTGAATGTTATGTTTAAATTTTGTTTTCAGCAAAATTCCTGTTCCCCAGTACCTTTTTTTTTCCATCTTTTTCCCTGGGGAAAAAAAAAAGGGCTGTATTGTTTTACATTTTCATTTTTTTTTGTTCCAATTCTAAAAAAGGTTAAAAAAAAAAATTAAAATTAAAAAAAAAAAGGGTCAAATTTTGAGGTTACATTTTAGGGCCATCGTAGGACCAGTGGGGTGCCACTAAAACCTTTTTTTTTGGGGTTTTTTTTCCCTTGAAAAGAAACCCAAAACCGGGATGAAAAATTTTATTTTTTGATAAAGCTAGAGATGCATTTATGGCTCTCAGCTCATTCATAAGCCTATTTTAAAGGGAATACAAAAGCTTGTTGACAGATGGACAAAGTGTATTAAAAAGCAGGGAGATTACATTTAAAAAAATTTAATTTGTTGTTTTTTTTTGAAATTTGTTTAAAAATAAATTCTACACCCCAAAGCAGGATCCCTTTTTGCCCTTAAAACTTGGTATGCAGTGTGTAAAAACCAAAAAACTCAAGTATGGTTTTCTGTAATCCCCCAAATTTTTTAGCAGACCCGGGGGGGGGGTTCTAATATTTCTGGCTTTTCAAGATGTTTTATAAAATTGAAAGTGAACTCCTTGAGAGTTCCTTTTTTTTTAAAAAGGGGTTGTATTTACCCCCCGGGGTGAAGGTGATCAAATTTAGATAAAAATTAGACAATAAAGGGTTTACTGGATAATTACCCTAAACACCAGATGTTTTAAAGATGTTAAATTTTTGAAAAAAAAGGGAAATCCACTATTAAATTGTGTTTTGTTTTTTTTATAATATGTTAAAAGAAAATTATTTTTCATGCCACACCCTTATTTTCTGTTTTTGGAATATTTTTGTAATTGGGGGAAAATGGGGTTAGTGGAAAGCTATCATTGACCCTTTATCATTGATAACAGGTGGTGGGAGTGTGGCTGTCAGTCAAAGGAGTAAGAATGATATCAACTAAAAACACATAAACACATTCCTGTTTCTGTTGTTCATTGTCATGTTTTAAAGTATGTTTATGTATTCATTGCAGAAATTTGTGAGTATTTTTTGTCACGGAATTTATCTCTTGTGCAGTGGATCTCAACACATATCGGGATGCAGATTAGTTTCATTCAATGGAGCTAATCCTCATCCTATATTTTTTCCCAAATTTCATTATGGAAATTGTTTGAAATAAGTGATATCGCTTATTCTGCACAGAATTCATGCAAAAAATTTCGCACAGTGAATTGCAACATTCAGATCAGAAAATATGTACCGTACAAACCATGGAGCAAATTTGTTGCCACTTGGATTTGAAGCAAAAAAAAGAAGATTTCAGTGCAGAATATGCTTGCTTTCTGTACTGAAATCGACCACAGGAATGGGGTATTAAAGTTGTATAAAAAGTTCTCTGATTTTCGTTTTCCCAGTGATGGATTACAAATTGTATTATGATTTGATAATGGGCAACCCTCCTATTTCCGTAGTTTAGTTTTAATTTATAACCCAAGTTGACTGACACATTTGGTACTACACATACATATTTATTACACACTTTCTCATTTTAGATGTATGAAACTTGTGTAACTAGCATTGGACATTAATTTTAAAAGAGTAAAGTCTTTGTATGAACCATGTACATAGCCATTCCAGTATGAACTCACAGACACATGTACATGCGGTCCCCAGATCTGAAATTAAATGGTAGACTGCTGCTTAATAGAGAATGAAAAATGGTAGCACTTGTGTGTTTAGCTGTAATATATAAGGCTATTTTTATTAGAAACTTATTTCATTTAATTTATCACAATGTAACAAGAATGACTAAATATTTGTCCCACATTATACATTTAACATATGGTCACAGGATATGTTGCTAGTTTACAATCCATTTAACCTTTGATTATGATCCTCATTCCACCAGATTAGGCAGCGCCACATTCAGATGGAGATTGATAACAAAGGTGACTGAGCTTGTGTGCCACACTCTGCTATCCCAAAATCAGGCATTTACTTAGTACCCCTGTGCCCTCATAATTAGACAACATATTTGTACCCTCCTTATTACCGACACTGTATTGAAAAATTACCACTGGCACTTGACAAGTTGTTGTTTACCTTGTGTTTATTCTCCATTGGCTTTACTTTGCTTGCTTGGGCAGGACAGTTCACCACTGCTATAAAGTTAGAAATTAAATCTTCACATGGTACTGCAACCCCTGTTTGTGTTATCATTTGGTGGTGGGTCACAGTTGCTTTTGTTTTTATGCATATGTGCAGATCATGGTGGCTGGAAAGCTGCTGTGTTTTTCGGTGGTAACATTTGTTTTGGGGCTACTCTGCTTCACCATCTGTGTACTCACTAGGCCTGTAATCCAAGGGAAAAGCTTCTCAACGTATTTAATCCACTGATGCATCCATAGATGTTCAGTGGTATAAAGCAATGGCAATGCACTCGTCTGTTAAAAAATATCTTCTCCTTTAGTCAATCTCCATTAAAAATGCACAGATAAAATTAAACTATGAGGTGAATACACGTGTCTGTCCCTTGCATGTTTAAAACCTTCTCAGAGTTCTTAATCATAGAGCCATTGACAAATAAACCCACAAAAAAAGTTGAAAGTGCATTAGATTCAGAGACACGTGTCTTCACCTCATGATTTAAAAGGGTTACCCAGTAGTTTCAAGATTTCATAAAGGTCGATAAACAGCATTTATATGGAAAAGTAAAATATTCCACTACCTTCATGTGTTTTTTTTTATGCCTTCTTATTCATCTATTATAAGATCCACTTTTTGCAGTGAAACTTCCAACTTGTAGGAAGGTCAGTAGTTCTCCAGCATCCGTTTTTTACATCTCCCCAACGGAATTTGGAAAATTAGGATTTTCCTTTCACATTTTATAAAGTGGGGTCGGGGGGGAACCCATGTCTGAAAACTGTTTTGGGTCAAGGGACTTTTCTTGTTGCCCATAGCAGCCAATCGGGTTCCCCTTTCATATCTTCAAGCACTATAATAAAATTTTAAAGGGGGAACGCTTTTTTGGTTGCTATGGCAAAAAAAAAGTTTTAAAACCCCCAAGGGACTTTTTTCAGCCCAATTCCCCCTAGGGTTTTTACTTTAAATGGGTAATCCCTCCAGCTCTGTATTTGTGTCATGATAATAAAAGGATAGCTAAGACTCATGACCACAAAAGGAAACCTTAATAGCTACGGGTCATCATTTTCATGACACCCAATACACAACCCCCAGCCCCGAAACGGGCTTTTCCTCGCCCCCATTACTGTTAAAAAGGGTTCTTTGACAGGACAAAAGATAATCATTTTTCCCCCTCACCTGAAAATTATTTAACTGATGTAATAACTTCCATTTGCAAACTACAAAAGGGTTTAAAATGAATGCAGCCAGACATTCACTGTTTTGGGTTACCCCCTTTAAAAGGGAATTTTTCTGAGCTGAGCCAGGCTTCAAAGCAAACCCACTGAGTGACAACAAAATGATCACTGAGGCTAGGGTAAACCCAAATGAAAAAAAATTTGGTTTGAAGGAGAAAAGGGGGAATCTGCCGGGTTTCTAAACAGCAGGACGGGGAAAATAATTGTAAATAAGTATGAATTACAAAATTTAAAATAATACACTTGTGAGCCCTATAACAAATAAAAAGCTAACCCGGGGGAACCCCTTTAAAAAAATTCGTGTTTTTGTAAGGGGGAATTGAATAAAGGGAGAATTTTAATTTTTTTTACAGAGACATGTTTGATTATCTTATTTGAGCTTACTAAGCATAAGAAAAACTGCCATGGAGCCTGGGCACAATGATAAACTTCTGTGCCTCACTTTGTCTCTACCTAACATTTTGCAATCTGGCATACAGCATCTGGTATAATCAATGGTTTCTTACAGATACATCAGGAACCCCTGTGAGGTGATAGAACTCCACTTTGTAACTGCACATGCTTGTAAGTCTTCACAAAAAATCTTAAGGTGTTTTCCCAATGAGGAAAATTTTTCTCCTTTAGAGCAAAATTCAAAGAATCTCCCCCGGGTTTTCCCAAAAATTGCCCGCACCCCATACACCATTCAGACATCCAAATAGTGTGAAGGGTAAAAGTGGTTGTAAAAAGGCGGGGTTTTTACTTTTATAAAAAAGGGCCTTTATATATGGGGGGTTGAAATTAATTTAAAGGGGACCCGCAGCCCTACTGTTTAAAGTACCCCCGGGGGACTAATTGTTAAAGTTAAAAAAGTTTTAAATAAGAAATAAAGATAAAATTAAAATTTAAAAATCCCCCCCCCCCCCCATTGATATTTTTATAAATAAAAAATAGAAAAAAAAAAAGGGGTACATAATTGTTTTAAAATTTAAAAAAAATGCAGATCAAATTAAATAAACACCCTTTAAATCCCGTACACTGAACCCCATTAAAGGGAAAAAAAAACACTTCCCCAAGTCCAAATATTTTTTTTTGGTCATTTCATGTTCAAATGAAATAAAAAAAAAAAAAGTGATCAAGCCCACAGGGTTTTCCCCAAAAGGGAAAACAAATAAAAGTTACTTTTTCACCCCTGAAAAAATTTTTTCCCCAAATTTTGGGGGCCCAATGGGACTAAAATTCAAAAAGTTATTGATCACAAAAAGGGTGGTATGCCCAAAAAATTTTAAAAAAAAAAAAAAAAACATCTACTAAAAGATAACAAAACCTGTAA
Organism: Phyllomedusa bahiana; assembly: GCA_025379985.1. Taxonomy (NCBI): domain Eukaryota; kingdom Metazoa; phylum Chordata; class Amphibia; order Anura; family Hylidae; genus Phyllomedusa; species Phyllomedusa bahiana. The sequence continues at coordinate 56,154 of JAODAL010019330.1, read as the reverse complement.
AAATTTGGTATCACAGGGACCATATCAACCTTTAGAATACAGATAACAAAAATGTATACTAAGGAGCAGACTCCATAAACTAAACCCCGTCAAAAATCCCGAAATTGTGTTTTTTTCATGTCTCAATTCACACAGTTTTTTTTTGGGTTTTTTCCCCAGCCACTTTTTGGCTATGGCCCAATGGCAAAATTTAAAAAAGGGTCCCATCTTTTTCCCCGAAAATTAACAACCTTTAAAAGGCAAAGAGGAAAAAAAAAAAAAAAAACCCTAAAAGCTAAAAATTACTTGCCCAAAAAGGGGTTTAATTATCAGAGTGACAAAAAGGGAAAACTAGGCTTGGACTGGTTTTCCTGTTCCACCATTGGCACTTGGGCATAGCAAAAACGGGGTTGCCTTTTTAAAAGGGTTATATGCATTCTTGAAGAGGCAAAAAAAAAAAAAGGAACCCAAAAAGCAAGAAAAGGTAAGTAGTGGGCCACAAAACCTACTTCATTTGTGGGGGCCCAAAATCGGTTTCTAACATGGGCCCCTGGCATTTCCATTTTAACACTAAGGACCATTACTTCTAATAGGTGGCTTCAGAGACCTGGATCTCCTCCCCCAAGCTTTTTGGGGCATTTACTTTTTAGGGGAGCATTAATTTTTATAGATTCCACACCCCCCCCTTTTTTTGTTCCCTTTCCATAAGGAAAACATTATCCATTTAGAGCATGTTCACCCTTTGTAGTGAGGACAGCAAAATCATGTATGCATGTACCTCACCACACAATAGCAAAAAAAAGAGAAAAAACATTTGATTTCGGGCCCTGAAGAAGGCCGCCCAATGGGAAAGGACAACTTACTTTGTTTTTAACTTTTTTTACAAACATTATTTTTGTAAATATTTATATCTTTCAGCCTTGCAACACAGATTTTGTTTACAACGGGTGATTTTAAACCCCCCTTTAAAATTCCTAAGGATTTACAAAATTTTCCCTACAAACAGTTATTTATTTGCAAAAAAAAAAAAAAAATTTAAAATTATTTTTTAAATTTGGAAGTGTTTGCTGATCCAAATTCACCAAATACAGACCCTTTCAGAAAGGGCAGCTTCTAAAAGAAATCACGGGCCCTGAATGTAAAAACCTTAAAAAACCTGTGAACAAAAAAAATTCTTACCCCTTTCTTTCAGCTTTTTTTTTTTCCCTGAAAAACCCAATGAAAGCTTTTAACCCCCCAAAAGGCCCCTGTCCCGGGAATTATTTAAAAGGTGGCACTTTTTTTTTTAATTTTATTTTTTTAAAATCAGCATCTTTTTTGCAAACGGGCCCCCCATGTATTCTCCACATTCCCTTTGAACTGTTGGAGCATGAATTTATAAATTACAGGAAATCTGAAGATAAACATTTACTTATGCTAAACAAATTTTTTTTTTTCCAAATTGCTAAAAACATACTCTTGATAAATTAAATTTTTCATTAAACAGAAATTTTGATTGTCTATATTCAGTGACACAGTGGATAACCAGTCAGTGTAAATAATTTTGGCATTTTTCCTGTGCTTTTTATGGTTCTCCTGGCAATGGCATACAAGCTTCAACAGAAAGAATATTGCCCTTTAATAAAAACTTAAAAATTTAAAGAGTAAAACACAAATTTTTTTCTTGATTCCCAAGTTTTAAAGTGTACACCCTGAAAAATTTAAATTTTTACTTTACAGTTGTGGAAAAAATTTGAAAATTTGAAAAATTTTACTCTAGAATTTAGAAAGGTGCATGAAATTTTGGGAAAATGTGCATTTTGCGGAAAGCCCTGTAAAACCCATATTGGAGAAAAACTAAAAAAGCATATAAAGGGGTTTGTAATAAAAATTAGAAACATCATCTTTCCCAAAAAAGTAAAAAAAAAATGAGCTTCAGGACAAATTTAAACTTTTTTAACCTTTTTTTTTAAACTGAAAATAGATAAACAAAGTTTTTTTATTCCCATGAATCTATAAAATTTTAAAAAGGGAAAAAAGATGAGAAATTTGAAAAGGCTTAGAAATTTTTTAATCCAGTTGTGGTCATTTTTTTTCATTAAATTTTTTCAAAAAAACGTTGCAAAAAACTTTTTTAAAAATAATTTTAGAACTTTCCTTTTAAACGGGGAATAATCAGTTAAAAATAAACCCAAAATTTTCCCAAATTTTTTTTTTTTTTTTTTTTTTATTATTTCTTTCTTGCTTAATCAAGTATGTGAGTAATACAAATACCCCAAAAAGGAAATTTTTAGTTTTTTAAATTTAAAAAAAAAATATGGAATACTTTGTGCTGCAATACTTTTTTGGGCCCTACCCTGAAACGGTGTTTCTACTTTTTTCTAATTCAAAAGCAGAAAGATGTTTCCCTTTTGTCAAAACCATTAATTTTTAAAAAGATGTACAAAAGAATTTTTTTTACCATGAGATGATGGCACTGAATGTTATCTTAACTTTTTCAATGCTTTTCAATGGTGTATGTTTTGAGTTAAAGGGGTATTGCCAAGATCTTATGTTGACATGGGATCCTCCAAAATTGGTATTTAACCACTTTTCAAATAAAAGCTTTAAAAAAAGGGTGAAGCCTGGGGAACAGTTACAGCCTTAATTGGGGGGGCCCTTTTGGTTTACCTGAGTTTACATTAAAAAGGGGCCCGGGACACTGGTCCTATTGTCTGTGCGTAGCTTAAAAAAAGCTTTTTGATTTTGTTTGGGTTTTCAAATAAAAAATCAGTTGAGGGCAAAAAAATCCAGGTTTATTCAATGCAACATTGTGAACCCACAGCATATATAACATCATAATTGCTATGCTTCAAAAATGTCTGTCCATCCTACGGGAATTCAAACTTTTAAAACCCCCTTTCCCCCTTCTTCTGCAAGAATACATTTAGCCAAAGGGAATTTTTAAAAAATACTAGTTCTTATTTCCTGGTTTTTAAAACTAAACATTTTTTAAAAAAGGCCCCTTTTGGGGTATTTTCCCTTTAAAAAGTCTATACCCCAGTTTTTTTTCCCAATTTTTGGAGGGAAAGGGGGGGCATGTCTATTAACATTCCAAAGCCCTATGTTTTAAACTTTATGAAAAAACAAACAAAGAAATATAATTTCAAAATCTTAAAAATATAAAACTATAAAATTCCTCCCCAATTTTTCCCCCTTTGGGGGCCCAAAAATGTTGATCAAATCTGTTTTAAAGGGTTTTTTTTTTTTTTTGTTCATTCTAAAGCAGCTAATTTGCACTGACAGATTTCCCAGTTTAAAGCTTCTTTTTTCCCCTTTCCTTTCCCCAAACTGGGTTCCTCAGAAAAAAAAAATCCCTACACAATTTTTAAGCTCATCTAACTTTTTAGCCCGTTTATCCCTTTAAGAAAGAATTTTTATTTCAAAGTCACAAAAAAATTATAACTAATTTTTTTTTTTTTTTTTTTTTTTTATTTTAGTTTTCCCAAACCCTCCCCCCTTTCCCGGGGAGCAATGAACATTTTAAAACAAAAAATTATATACAGTTCACCCCTTTTATAACCATCTTTATATTCCCCAAACAGCTATCCACTTAGGGCCCCAAAACCCCAAATTTTCTAGATTTTTTTTTTTTAAATGGAAAAAATCACCCTATATGATCCCCTTTTTCACTTGTTTTTTCTTTTTTAAAACCCCTTCTTTAAATAAGGTCTTGCAAAAAAAAAATATTTTCAAAACTTGGGACTTATTTTGCAAATTTCCTGCTGGGTCATTATAAAAAACAAGTAACCCTTTTACCCATTAAAACAAAAAAGAGATTTTTTCCCCTTTTTTTTTCCTTGGTTGCTATTTTGCTGCCCTTTTTTTACAGTGTTGCCTGGGGATCTTGTTTATTTTCTAAAATCCTTATGGGGGGGCTTTAGAAGGGAAATGGGTTTCCCGCCCCCAGGGAAGTGCAAATTTTTTTTGTATTCCCCAAAAATTTAAACCACTTTTATGGGAGCAATATAAAAATTTTTTTCTGGGGGGCCTTTCAATTTTGTGAAACCCCTGTAAAATTTACTATCAAGTACAAAAAGGGGCAATTCTAATATAAAACACCCCACCTCCTTTTTTAAATCCCAAAAAAATCTAAAAATGAAATCCAAAAAAAAAATTCAAAGTTATCACCTTATCTTGAGGGGGCCTAAACTTTTCTAAATTTACCCTTTTTTCATGCAAAACACCCCTCACATTATTAAAAAAAAAATATTTATTCTTTCCCCTTTTTTTAAACCATGAGTATCTATACTAAACAAGAAAAATCCCACACCGACTAAATCCCTACAAATTTTTGCACAAATGGAGGCCTTTCCCCATGGGGGAAATTTAAAATTTAGGAGGTCATATTTTCTTAACTTTACGATGAGACTGGTACTCTTAAATTCCCCCAAACCCCCCTTTAATTTAAAAACATTCACTCTCTAAAACCCCCATCTGATTGTTTTTGAAATTAAAATAAAAACATTTTAATTGTCCCTTGTATGGGGAAGAGTTTTTTCATAGATGTTCAATTTATTAGTCCCCGATTTTTAAAAATTTGGAGCGTAGTTTTTAGGGGGAAACAAGACAAGTAGACATTTTCCCCCCAGGTTTTACAAATTTCTAGATTAAGGCAAAGGGCCCGCACTTTCTGGGGGGTGAATATTCAACAGTTTTCATATGATACTTTATGGGTGTTGCAGGAAATTTTCACATCTTTCATCTTTTAATTGCGGGAAGGAGGGATTTCCCCTTGTAGTGGCGGGTGTGGACCCCGTTTTTTTCTTTTTTCCCCCTAGTTTTATCAAAGTCCAGTTGTCAGGGAGAACTTTTGGGGGGCCGTTCCCTAATGATAGGCCCAAAGGGTCCCCTTTTCACGTGTCTCCCAAAAGGGCTACCCAATCACCCCGTCCAAAGGTGTGGCTACCGGTTTACCGCTCAATCTGGGAAAGGAAAAAAAAAACTTTTTTTTATGTAATGCTTTAAAAGGGGTTCTGCCCGGGGGCCGTACATATCCTTTTCATATGCTATTTCTGTTTAGTAAAAAATTTTGGGGAAAAATGGCCCCCTTTTTTGGGGGTAAACCCAAATTTAAAATTTTCCAAAAGGGGGACAGTTTAAAGTTTACTTAAAAAGGGGTTTCCAAAAGCTTTAAAACAAAGTAATGGCAAAACCCCTCTGAACCCTGGGGGGGGGGGGGTTTCCCCTTTTTCTTTTCCCTTTTATAATTTTTATCTTTCCATTGCTTTAAACAAGGGGAGAGGACAAAGAAAAGGGCCCAAATTTTAACCTAAGGCACATGTCACTTTTTCCCGACTTTTCCCCCGTGAAGTGTGCTCCCTATCACCTCTATTTGGGTTTTTGGGTAGCCCAAAACAAACCATTTTTTAAACAAATTTTAGCACTTTTCCCGTTGCTTTCTGTATTTTGGGGAAAAGGGTTCAGGGCCCTCCAGGAAGAGATTTTAAAGCCCAAAGAAAATTTTTCTCTCCTTGGGAAGATACAGTGGTTGAGGCATGTGTTCTTGGGGGGAAACCCTTTTCCCCCTTTACCTTTTCCATGTTTTTGCCCCCTCAAAAAAAAAACGGCTTGATAGTATCTGGTTGAGGCCCGTACTGAAGCTAAGAGCAACCCAATAATTGCTAAATAGCAAACTTTTTACAAAATGCGGGGGCAGTCCATAGCGGGAGCAATCCAGTTCCAAACTTGCAACTTCGACCTACAAGGGTCCCATAACCTCTCCCCCTTTTCCCCAAAAATCTCGCCTTAATCTCTAAATTTCCTCCCCTCAACCAAACCCCCACCCCCACAAAAGGACCTTCTCCTCTGCTTTTCCCCCTTTTCACCCCCTACAAAACCGTCTCCAAGAAATTTTCTTTGGCTTTCCCCCCCCCCCTTTGGGACTCATGCCCCAACCCCCTCAGACTCCCCCCTCTCTCTCCCGGCTTTAAATTTAAACCCAAAACCTAACCCCCTTTTGGGGTTTCCTATAACCCAAAAATTTAAAAAGGGGTTTCACTGCCCGCCCACAAAAAAATGTCTGCCCCCACCTTCCGTCTCTTAAAACCCCCACCCTGTAGAATTTTTAAGCCCCCACGGAAGGGACCCCCTTTTCCCCCTGTACCCGTTTTTTAGTCACTTATTGTCACTTTTTAATTTGATTGACAAAAGTTACTTATGTACCCACCCCGAAATGTACAGGGCCCTGGAATCAAGGCGCTCCAAAATAAATGATAATAATAATTAAAAAAAATAATAGCCCGCTTAGGGCCCTCATTTGGGGAAAAAGGGCCCAGGGGAGGCAGAGCTTATTGGGGCCCCACTCCACAGGCCACCCTCATTTAACTAAGCTCCCTGTTTTTTCCCACTTCCCCCCTTTTTTCCTTTTGAGCGGGGGATTGAAGGTTCCCAATGGCAAACAGGGGGGAATGGGGTCTATTTGGACTTTTTTGGGCCCGTACATCACAAAAATCCCTTTAAACCCCAGGCTTTTTTCGCCGCCCCGGGTTTTGGGGGCCCCTTTTCTTTCTCTTTTTCCCCTTTCTTCAGGGGGTTTTCAGATTTTGTATTGTCCCCGCCTTAATTGTTCCAAAACCCCGTACCAAAAACAGGGCTTACAAAGGTCCTGACACCCTTTTTGCATTTCTTTTTGGGGTTTTTAATTTTATGTTACAAATGCCCAGGTTTTTTTTTTTTTCCCTAAGGGGCCCTAATCATGGGCTATTTTCCCAAAAATTTGCCATAAGTCCCGGGGTATATGTTTTTCGGGTTTTTCCCTTGGCCGGCTGTCCATGCCTCTTTTATCTCCAACTCCCCTCCCGGCCCAAAAAAGGTGGAAATGGGGTTTAAAATTTTTTTTACCTTATTTTTGCGTGACCACCGTATATCCAATGTGATACCCTGCCCATATTCCCATACCTTTGGGTTCTTTTAAAAAAAAGGTCAAAAATTTGAATTATGATTTGGAAGCCTTCACATGGGGGAAATCCCGTTGTTTCTTGTGCCATTAGGAAACCCTACAAGCATTTTCTTTTCCCCATCTTTACCCAAATTCTTCCCTTCCCCTTTGGGTCTAAGTTCTAGGGTAACAGAATGGCAGGGTTCAAGGGTCTACACCAAGTCAGTGAAACACTTGGGACATCAGTAACGCACACTGCAGGCGTAGCTAACAGGCCATAGTGATATGTCATGGTTCCATCTGAGAACATCATGTACATCATGCAACCTCTGAGGCTGTATAAGTACTTGTACTACACTGGCTACTCGTACACATAAGGGGTTCCTCTCGCCACTGGATCTAAACTAGCTGAGCAATAGCTACTGGTCTCTGCTGTGTAACATGTGACTGTGTAAGGACTGCTGTGGCATGACCAGCCATCTCAATGCAGTATAGCAAGAACAGCTTGTCAAAGTCAAGTGTGCCCAGGGCAGGTGCAGAGGAAATTAACAACTTCAGAGTTTGGAATTTGTTAAGTGCCTCTTCTAACAGCTCAAATGGCTGTGTAGCCAAACACTTATACAGAAGCTGCATTAGCAAACAAGCCGATCATATTAAAATATATTACGATATTATATAAAACCCAGGATATCCTAAGTTGCTCTAGACTCCCAGAAGTCAGGTTCTGCTTGATCTGTATTCGGTCTCTGGTCAGGTGCCTGTCACCAACAGACAAGCAGTGTCCTAGAAGGTAGCCTTGTCTGCAACAACTGTAACTTGTCCATTGAGACTCAGGCCCTCGATCAGCTAAAAGAAACAAAAACAAAACAGAGATAGTGCAGCCTCTAAACATTTTCCGCTGTCACTGACCAGATTAGTCATCCATGTATACTACTGTCCATAAGTCAGGTGATATCCACTGTTACAGCACTGAGGACAAAACTGCTGTAAGTAGTAAGCATCTCAGGCTAAATGTTAAGGTATGTGCAGTACATCCTACAGGAAAAATACATAAGGAAGAGAAGACTAACTGAACCCTTTCTCTGCCATATTCCCTTTCTCTGCCTAATCCCAAAAAGCTGACCACTCACAAACTGGAAGATCTACAACTATTGGCTCTTCCCCTGGCCCGCCCCCTGAGTCTGTCAGCATGTACCTCTCTATCTTACCATCAGTTGTAAAAAGCTTACCAGCTGCACACATCATGTAGGACTACATGGCTTTACATATAACAGGACAGACAAACAAAGAGTTAACATCAAAATAACAAAGAAACCAAGGATCTTTCACACATTCCACACATACAACACAAGAAACTTCAGACTAAACAAAATGAAAAGAAGAAAAATAAAACAAAATATCAATGCCACAAAAAGCAAAACAATGGCAATGATCACAATAAAAATATCCTCTAGACTTTAGAGTCTTTTACTTCAAATCAATATAACAATTAGTAAACATGCATCTCTTCATTCCTACAAGAGAACACAAGGTTAATATTTAATTTTGATCTTCTCCACCTAAAAGAAACATTTGGGAAAAAACAGTAACATTCCTAGTAATATAAAAGTGGTTAAAACATAGAAATATTTAAAATTTTTTACAACTTTTGTGCACAATCCCCAATTTATTTGCTTATATTAAATGAGCTCTTTAATTTGCCATGTGGACTTATTTTCCTTAAACCAAATTTAAGAGGATATCCTTTATAACTTATACACCAGATATAACTTATATTCTAGATTTACAACAAAAGCATACATGAATAAAAAAATATTCCTTTTAATTTACCAACATCATCTGCAGAATTTTTACCTGTAAAAAACAAAACAGATCATTTACACACAAAACTAAAAATTCATCAATGTTCAACACAGATAAGTGCAGTAATCAACGAGTAAGGGGAAAAAAAAAACACACAATAGTCTCAGCATCTGGAGCTGACCCTCTTCCCCCCCCTCCCTTCTGAAATCAGAGCTGCTGCTGCTGCTGTGGCACTACAGGTCACAGAAGTCACAGAAATGGAGGGAAATAACCTTTTTCCATTTTTTCCCACTACTACTGAAGTTTCATCTCACTTTGGCATCATACCTTCATTAAACCCTTTATATACAGGTACAACTAAAACCTTTCACTATATGAAGACTTTCCATCATTTTTCTACTTTCAAACATCCAACTTCCCTTTTTCAGTTTTCCAACTGTTTCTAACTTACTGCTCCTTCCACACAATTTCTATTGCATCTTTCCTTTTAGAGAGAATTTTTCAACTGCCCATGGGGGTTACCCATTACTCGTTCCCAAATTCTACGGTGTCGTCACAGCAATTAGTTATCGTCCACCTCTGATGTGGTTAGTTTTAAAATTCTAAACCACTCATTCAAGTCCCTAACTATTTAAACAAAAATACCCGGTTGTCCTACCTAAAACAAGATTCAATAATCTTATCTGTCTGGCTTAACCAAACGGACTGAAATAATTTCTCTAATCACTAATTTCTGCAATAACCACTATATGCTATCATTGAAATCATGACAATCCTCAATAGCCTATTCAGCTCTATTCATTCATTCATTTCATTCATTCATTCATGGAAGGATTCATCCCCCCTCCCTCAGGAATTTTCCCTTTTTTTCTAAAGCCAGTCACTGCTTTAAACCCCCCTTTTTCAGGGATTTAGGGCCTTTCCACCTTCACAGAAAGTAAAGCTCACACATGAGCCCATTCACTCAACACAAAAGGTACCCAGCAAATACATATACATATATACATGAATATAGAACCAACCACGATCAAATCGTCTCATATATTTTTTTATCAAAAGTTCTTACATCAGATTTACTATAGTGACTTAGAGACCAGGACAGGGAATCAATACTTGAAGAGACAGAATATATATAGTAAGCGGATATAAAATATATTTGCTTACCTTTTTGATTTGATGTGCAGCTGCTTATTCTACTTTTCAAATATTTATCGTCCTCTTTGGTTGTCCGTATGACCAAATCTGTTGTCTGCCCCACGGTGAAAAGCGCCATTTTGTCGTAGCTTAATAAAGCTTTTTAGATGTTGATCAGGTTTCAAATTAAAAATCAGTTGAAGGCAAAAATATCCAGGTTTATTCGATGCAAACCAAAACAACTACAGGTATAACACCTAGAAAAAAGATACATAAAACATAACTTTTAATCAGAATGAATAAGAGTTGGGGGGGGGAGTTTGGGGGCGTTTGGCATACGGGCTCTGTTGGTAGTCAAGGGGTCTACGGCTGTACTAATTGGTCTAAATTTGCCTGGCTATATATTGGCTTGTGATTCACTGAATTTGTTAATGCTTGGACCCGTCCCCAGTAATCAGATAGGGGGATCTGTATATGACTTATCCTGGACCCCGTCCTCTATCACCAATTTATTAGAAAATGTTTAAAAACATGCAGCAAGCAGGCACAAAAAGGTGTAGAACAGCTTACGCGTTTCAGGGCATCAGCCCCTTAATCATACCATAATAACACAGTGCAAAGACATCTCTTATATAAGACTGAGAGTGATGATCAATACCACTCACTGCACTGTTATTATGCTATGATTAAGGGGCTGTTGCCCTGAAACGCGTAAGCTGTTCTACACCTTTTTGTGCCTGCTTGCTGCATGTTTTTAAACATTTTCTAATAAATTGGTGATTTTTTATTGGCCTACTTCGGAGTGCTGGACCATACTTCTACAGTTTATTGCATGTTTCTCCATGGCCTGGAGGGTCCTTGCATTTGGTGAGGGAGGGTTTGACATTTTTTTTTATTTCCTCTGTGATTACAAAACAGTTTTTGCTCAGCCACAGGGGGACTGCCCCGGGAACTGCAGAGGAGGTGTTGCTAGACTACAGAGGAAGTACTTTTTTTTTTAAAAAAAAACCAAGCCCCTTTTTTTAAAGGCTAAATTAGCCTGTTTGCTGGGGAAAAACCCTTTTTGGGAAAAAAACCCCCTTTTAAGAGCAAAAAATGAAAAAAAGCTTTTTTTTTTCTGTCAAGCAAAAAATTTGCTACATTTTATTAGTAAGTATTTTACAAAATTACAGAGTTTGGGGAAAAAAAAGGGTTTTAAAATCATTAGTGTTGAGCGATTTTGCCCAAGTTAAATCGGCAAAGGTTTTTAGGGGTGACCCAAAATTTTCCCCAGATCATGCAAAAATTTAAAAGGTTTAAAATCTGGCATCATCTATTAAAAAAGCGCCTTTTTCGGCGTTCCCCTGTAATTTTGGGGCCCAGCAAATGAGTTACAGAATGAGGGGGTTTAAAATGTGTGTGCGGTATAAGGGGAGTGTATGGTTGCGTTTTGGCTGGAAAAATCAATGACCTCGTTTTATTTTAAACGCTTTCCTGTTTCACCTCTTGTCTCTCAGCGCTCTAGGGATAGGACCTGCCTTGCCTTGGCCAAACACTCAGCGAAAAATTAGTCTAAAATTTTTGCACAGAGAAACCTCAAAATTTTCGGACCCCCCTTCAATTTAGTTAATTAGAAATTTGAAATTTTATGATTAGGAAAAAAATTTTAAAGCCCAACTACCCGCTTAAATTTAAGGCGGCGGGTGGGGGGGGGGCCCGCGGGGCGAACACGACAAAATCTATCTATAAAGAACATGGAAAAGTTCACCAAACTTTGGTAACATTTAGTGGAATATCTTTATTATTTTAAAGTTTTTCTATTAAAAATTTTCCCGAATTGGGAGCCTGAATTAAATTTTGGGTACACATCATTTCTGTAACGAGGTCCTTTTTTAGGTGCAAAACTCCCCTTTTATTTCAGTATACATTTAGAATGGTTCATTTTAATTTTACCCCTTTTCACTGGATGTTGATAACCCCCCTTGCATTAAATTTCAATCCAGCAAAAACTTGTATCGCACGGTTTTTTTTTTTCAAAAAATACGGATCATCGAAAACATAAAGTTACGTGTTTTTTTTGACTTTTGCGCACCCAGCTGTTCATTGAGCACATCACGAAATTTTAAAAAAAGCAATTTAAAATTCACCAAGGGTTGAAATGCAAAAAAATTTTTCCTTTTTTTATACCAAAAAAAAAGTTTTCGGGGTTTTTTGATTTTTTTTCACCAGCTTTTTTCATTGACGCAGCCTCCATAAATTTAAAAAAAGCAATTCTATAGTCACCACAAATTGAAAGGGGCAAATAATACCCTGTTTTATACAAAAAATAAAAATACGTGTTTTTTGACTTTTGCGCCCCCCAGCATTTCATTGACGGCTCAAATAAATCTTTAAAAAAAGCAATTCTATTTCACCACAGGGAATTGAAAGGTTCTGTGCTTTTATAAACCCAAGTGTGTTTCCTAAATGTAGCACGTATCCATTTGACGTTTGGATGGTTTAATTTTTAGCTTTTCCCCTTTTTGGGGGTGTATAATGAAGGGGTTGTTGCTTCCCCCTAATTTAAATTAATCGCCTAATCATGCCACTATCAAAAACCATCGATAGCGGCCGACTATCGCATGCTCGATCTCGATAGCCAACGCAATCGCTCAACACTAATAATCATTAAATAAGTAGCACCTTATTCATCTGCTAGGCCAATGTGGTGACCATACCACTGACTGAATAACATGGATTGTCATTCAAACACTTAAAGTTTATCTATACCATACAGCAACACTGTTGCACTTTTTGCAGACTGAATTTTGGATATATGAGAGGCTGTAACACATATTTATCACAAGTCAGTATCTAGCAGAGCTGCACCTTTTGCTGGCTTGTGCCATCCTAGGTATTTATTTATTCTTTTTTTTGTTCGCGAGCTAACGAACAAACAGGAATTGTTTTGAAGTGGATATTGCAACAAAAAATGATAAAGTAATTTTTTTAAGGGAAGGGTTTTAAACTGGGTATATTTTAAACCAAAAAATAATGGATAAAAAAAGATTGTAATTGGATGTTGACATACTAATATGCCAGAAAACATAGCTAATTATGCTGCCTATGTTTTAACAATATATATTGCAAAATATCAGCAGATGCTCTCAAAAATAGTTAACTTATTCTTCAAAATTAGATTATTCATAAAGTGCTCCAACCCTTGGCAAACATTATGGAATTGCTACAATTTGTCTCAAAGACACAAACACAGATATGACACAATATAATGTTTGTTTGGTAGCTGAACGTTCTGGCTTCATTAAACATACCTCTTACTAATGAAAGTATTTTAATTATGGAATCATCAATGGAATTATGCAATCATTAACTTTCCAGATGATTAAACAATGTTCTACATCAAGCTGGTTGCAGCTTTCTTGAAGACCAGTTAACAGGTCTTCTGTTCAGTTTTGAATCCTGTTATAGACCAATTTTAGCACTTGCCTTGCGGTATTGACAATATTTGCAAGGAGTTTGCATTTTCTTCCTGTGTTTGTGCAAGTTTCCTCTGGGTCCTTTGGTTTCCATTACACTCCAAAAAGAGAAAACATAGTGACCAATTAAATTGGAATTTAGATTGTGAGATTTAATGGGGACAGGGACCAATTTTAATAATGACAATTTCTGTACAGTCTCATGGAATTTAAGTGCTTTATATCAAGGAATAAAAAAAGAAATACAGTGGGTATGGAAAGTATTTAGAACCCTTTGAATTTTTCACTCTTTGTTTCATTGCAGCCATTTGGTAAGATCCAAAAAGTTCATTTTTTTGCCTATTAATGTACTGTACACTCTGCACCCCATCTTGAAAGAAAGAAAAAAAACAAATGTAGATTTTTTTGCAATTTAACAATGTCCCAGGCAGATCTCACTGATTTAAATGTAAAAGACATTTGTCTTTCACATGATGCATTTTTACATATGTTTTGTATTGCGTAAAACGAATGTGTTCAAAGAAGTGATAAGTCAATTCTTGATATTTTTCGCATGTCAAATCCCCATAGAAAACAATGGGGTACGTTTTCAGAGGCTCAAAAATGTAAACAAAAATGTACCACACTTTATGGTATGTTTTTGGATGTGTTTTATACATCCTAAAAATGTATTGGTTCCAAATTTGAATGTCTCATAATTAGAGATGGGCGAATTGATTATAACGAAGTGGAATTCGGTTAGAATTTCAGGAAAACTTCGGTTCGGAACGAAGTCTAAGTTTGGGGTACTTCGCGTGAACGAAGTGTGCTTTTGATTGATAAAATGGCTGCGAGCACATGGCGTTACATGGGGCAAAGAACTCTTGGAGGAAGAAGGGCATAGCCTGCATGACATGTGCAGAGATGAAGCCAATCAGAGACCGGCGGGATTCTGTGATGTCACCGCACTATATAAGTCCGGGCGCGACGCTGGGAGCTCATATCACTCTCACTGTACTGATCAGGGAAGGTGCTGCCGCGGCTGCTTGTAATAGCTGATGCTAAAGAACTCATTTTTATACAGCGATTTTTGTGGGGTGTCACAGCTTGTCTCAGAGACTGCTTCTCTTAATGTTCTATTTCTGATTTTGTGGGGTATTGGATCTGAAGTCCAGTGTGCGTCCAGTGCAGCTGCATATACTTTTTAATGCTATCTGCTCACAGCACATTGAATATTCAAGGGTGATCTAAGCCTGTTCCTGTTGTATTCATTTAAAGAAACAGCATTTTTACAATACAAATACCCGGGAGCCGGGTGAAGCAAGGGCTTCATTATCGTCAGGAGAAGAGGGCGTCAGCTTGCGCGTCAGGCAGCGGCGCAGCTAGCAAGCAGTGTGAGGTCGGGAGCCAAGCAGCCACGGGGTAGAAAACCCGCTTCGCAGATCCAAGAAAGTAGTGGCACAGGGGCTCAGCGAGGCAGCGGCGGCAGTAGTCACTCAGTGCGGAGCGTTGGCGGTAAAATCAGCTACTCGGCGGTGTGGCAGTTCTTTGCTAAGACACTGGAGGAGCCGAATATGGGTACATGTAGAATCTGTAAGCAGAAAGTGAAGCGTGGCCAGGGAGCCAACATTGGCACCACGGCCCTGCGTCAACACATGCAGCGTCACCATCTGGTGGCCTGGGAGAAACGTGGTTCAGATGTGGTGGTCCATCCTGCCGCCGTAGCAACAGCAGCAGCAGCGGCCAGTGGCACGCATGCCATTGCAGCCAGTCAAGGCTCCACCACCTCTGCAGAAGGGAGCTGTTTCTCTTTGACATCATCCCCCGGTCCAGATGCTCCTGCTCCTCGCTACTCATGGCGCCAGCAGTCGTTCAGCGAGGCGATTGCAAAGAGACAACAGTATGCGTCCAACCATCCTAAGGTGCAGCAGCTGACCATGCTCCTGTCCAAGTTGTTGGTACTACAGTCCCTCCCTTTCCAAATGCTGGACTCTGCACCATTCAGAGAACTAATGGCTTGTGCTGAGCCGAGATGGAGAGTTCCAAGCCGTAATTTCTTTTCCAAAAAAGCAGTACCAGCACTTCATAAATATGTAGAATAGAAAGTGGGCCAGTCCTCGAGCTTATTGGTTTGTTCCAAGCTGCATGGCAGCGCGGACGTCTGGAGCTGTAACTACGGTCTGGGCCTTTACTTGTCCTTTACAGCCCATTGGGTGATTGTGCTTACTGCCCAGGCACACCAAAAACTTGGACTGGAGACGCCGCTTTCTCCTCCACGTTGTCAAACTGCGACTCCTGCGCCAATGTCCGCCTCCTCCTCCTCCTCCACCTCCACCAACATCTCAGCCTCCACAAGTACTGCTCCATCATACCACATGTGTAGGGCACAGCGGTGTCACGTAGTTCTACACCTGGCTTGCCTCGGAGAACCAAGTCACACAGGGGAGGAACTGCTCCGCTTCATGCAGCAAGAAATCGATGTGTGGCTTTCTCCGCGCTAAATGCAAATCAGAACCATGGTGACGGACAATGGGAGTAACATGGTGTCCGCGCTGCACCGAGGAGGGATGGTCCATGCTCCCTGCATGGCAGATGTGTTCAATCTGGTTGTGAAAAGGTTCCTGAAGTCTTCCACCGATCTTCAGAAGATTCTGAAAATGGCCAGGAAAGTGTGCATGCACAGTTTGCACTTCATCCATTCTTACAAAGCCAGGAACACCCTCCTCGAGTTGCAGCGGCAGAATGGCCTCCCCCCAACACACTCTATGCGATGTTTCCACCCGCTGGAATTCCAGCCTGCACATGTTGGACCAACTGTATGAACAGAGAAAGGCCATTAAGGATTTTTTGATGATCCAGGCGGACAGGAGTACTCCCCTGTGTAACTTTGATGTCAGCCAGTGGCAGCTCATGCGTGACGCCTGCCGTTTGTTGAGGCCATTCGAGGAGGCCATGTTATTTGTCAGTCGCCAGGACTACAGGATGAATAACGACATTCCACTGCTTCATGTCCTGGAACAGATGTTGAAAAATCTGTCTGGGGAGGGGACTGGAGACGTGGCGACTACATCTCGCGGCCACATGAGTCCGGTGGGGACTGAAATGGAGGAGGACATTGGAGCAGAAGCATTGTCTGGTGAAATGAGTGGATTTTCTACCCAGGTGACAAGAGAGGAGGAGCATGAGCAGCTGGAGGAGGTAGATGGAGATGAGGAAGACAAGGCAGATGACCCGCAAGCACCGTGGCCGTATACAGTGGAGATGGAAGCAGGGAGCCCCTCGGAGTCACTTGTGCAGATTTCCCGCAGCATGCTGATTTGCCTGGCTAGTGACAGCCGAATAGTCAGCATCCGGCAGAGGGATGACTTCTGGCTCTCCACCCTATTGGACCCTCGCTACCGGTCCAAAACGGGAGCCTTTTTCCAAGCTGCTGAGAGGGAGGACAAACTCAAATACTATAGGGAAATCCTCCGTAATCAGTTGGCCGCTGCCTATGTGCGGTATCGTCCCTCCTCTGACAGGTCTGACCGGGGGGGTTCTTCAGCGCTCACGTACTACTGCCGTGGCTGCTGGGGGAAGGTGGGGGGATAGGAGCAGTACCAGCTCTATCAGCAGCAACCTAAGTTGGAGTCACTGATGTGCAGCTTCCTTCACCCGGCTAGTGAGGAGAGCAGTCGCCAGCAGCAGCAGGACCTGGAGCAGTCCCTGAACCAACAGGTGGTGGCCTACTTGGACAGCACTCTGCCACCCCAGTTAGAAGATCCGCTGGACTACTGGGCAGCCAAACTGGGTGTGTGGCCACAACATGCCGAGTTTGCAGTGGAGATGCTGTCCTGCCCGGCCAGTAGTGTGGCATCAGAGCGGGTGTTCAGTGCGGCCGGGGCCATCGTTACTCCATGGAAAACCCGCTTGTCCACGGGAAATGTGGAACGACTGACCTTTGTCAAAATGAATCAGGCGTGGATCGGCCGGAATTTCCACACACCAATGCCTTAGGCGTCAGACTACATCAGCCATGATGCCTCACCCAAACTGTGAGAAATGAGTCTGGGTTCAAACTACCTGCCTCAGCCACTATTCTGATGCCGCCACCCGCCTGATGCCACACATCTGCTGACAATTTCTCCATCTGCCACCAACCATCTTTACCAGGGACTGGTATTGCCACCCACCTCCACACTGTCATTGTGCCACTCTATGACCTTATGCTGCTGTTGCTGCTGCCGTGTCCTCCACAGTGTCATTGTGCCACTGTCTGACCTCATGCTGCTGCTGCCGTGACCTCCACACTGTGTCATTGTGCCACTCTGTGGCCTACTCCTGTTTTTTCCACCTCCAGAATGTCATTGTGCCACTGTCTGACCTCATGCTGCTGCTGTGGCTACTGCCGTAACCTCCACACTGTGTCATTGTGCCACTCTGTGGTCTACTCCTGTTTTTGCCACCTCCAGAATGTCATTGTGCCACTCTCTGACCTCATGCTGCTGCTGCTGCCGCCGTCACCTCCACACTCTGTCACTGATGTTGCCACCTGAGCTCTCAGCTTGTTTTTTTCCAGCTTTCGCTGGCATGACTTTATCAGGCTACATTCCCGCTTGAGTTTTTTGGTCAGTTTTGCCCTCTTAAGTGCCTAGGGAATTTTATAGTGAAGCGATTCTAAGAGCGACGGCAGTCATGTGCGTGTCATACTAAAACACAACATTGTATGAAGCCCAAACCAAGCTCCCTCTGCATATTTAACCATGGCACAATGTTCTACAGCACCTTGCAGGCTCTGTGCAGCCTGGAAATAGCTGTTTTTTAACGCGATTCATCCCGAAGTAATTCGGACCGAATTTATTTTTGTCGGGAAATTTGGTGAAGTGACCGAACCGAATTTTTGAGAAATTCGCCCATCTCTACTCATAATAATAATAATAGGGTTTTTTTTGAAAGAAAACGTATTAAAAAACACGTACAAAAAACGGATCCAAAAACACATCAAATAGGTATCCAAATGCGTATTGCAGACATGTTTTTGGATACATTTTTTAGATGCAGTTTAGGATTGTTTTTTCATTACGTTATTTAACGTATTGAAAAAATGTATCAGACACATACCCTAAATATAAATGCAGGTTTCACAAAGTTTTAACCTGGCATGCAGAGGTTATATTTGAATCCAGGTTCTGATATTTCTATGACATTATGACAAATGAATACAGTAATCACATAACTTATTTAGACCTTATTGAGACGTTATTGGATGCAATCACTACAACAAAGACTTTTTATTTTGTCCCTTAACCCCTTCCCGACATAGGGCGTATGGATACGCCCTAGCGGGAAGTGACTTCCCGCAAATGGACGTATCCATACGCCCTGGCGATCGCGCGGGCTTGCGGGCGAGCCACGCGCGATCGCAACATGGGACCAGCGGTAAATTACCGCTGGCCGCATGCCGTATCACCCCCGGCCGGAGTGGGCTCCGGCCGCGGGTGATTACCGCTTCATTACCGTAGCCTGTCATGGCTGGATAAAAAGCCCGCGGCAGGGAGGAGTGAGCCCCCTCCTGCCTGCTCCCGTCGGTGCCGCACTTTTAGTGGGGCACCGATCTCCTCTCTTCCCCTCGGGAATTTGAAGGGGGCATTTTCCCCGGGGTCATCAGTGACTCCCCCATGCCCGCAAGCATTGTGGGCATGGGACAGGTGTTGTCATGGGACCAGTACACAGTACTGATACTGTGCACTGGTCTGCATTCTAACAGAAATTTGATAAATTGCGTTAGAAGTTTAAAGTAAAAAAAAAGTAAAAATAAATTAAAAAGTGAAAAAAAGTTAAAAACACAAACACAAAAAAAAAAAATAAAAACACGACAACCCCCTTTTTTCCCCCTTTTTACAAACGCCGATCCCCCCAAAAAAAGTTTCAAAAATAAATAAAGTCCCCAATTTGGTATCGCCCCCGTGCGTAAAAAACCCCCCCCCCGATAAATCTGTCTTTTAATTAACCCGTCGGTGAACGCCGAAAGAAAAAAAAAAACAAAAAACGTCACAGAATTCCCCGATTTTTGTAATCCTCAGCACATAAAATGGAATAAAAAGTGATCAAAAACTCATATAGACCCCAAAAGTTGTACCAAATTTTAAAACTTCAGTTCACCCGCAAAAAAAAGCCCATACCTTCCTCTGTAACGGAAAAATAAGAAATTAGGGTTTCCAGAAGCAGCGATGCATAAATTTTTTTTAAAAAACCCCAATAAAAAACACTTTTTTTTTTAAAGTGCTTAAAAAATGTAAAAAACTAATAAATAGGGTATGCCATAATCGTATCAACCCAGGAGTAAAGTAACGGTCATGGATACTGCAGGGTAGACGCTGTTAAAAAAAAAAATAAAAAACACTATGGGGTTTGCAGTATTTTCTTCACCCTGCCTTCCAAAAAAGGATTTAAAACGAAAAAAATTTTCTTGCCCCCCCAAAATTAAAACCAATAAAAACGTAACTCTTTCCCCCAAAAAAAAAGCCCCTACACAGCTCCCTTGCAGAAAAAAAAAAAAAGTTTGGCCTAGACTATGGCGATGCAAAAAGTGTTTTCCTTTTTGAATAAAATGTTTTTATTTGGTTTAAAAGAGTAAACATAAAAAAATATACAAATTGGGTATCGCTTTTTAATCGTATCGACCTGTGAAGTAAAAACTAGATGTCAGTTATACGGCCGGTGACCCCTGTTTTTAAAAATAAAAAAAAAAACATACCGGAAGGGTGTATTTTGTTCAAAATGCCTCCAAAAACCTTAATAAAAAGTATCAAAGGGATATGCCCCCCCCCTAATGGTACTAATAAAAACGTACCTCTTCCCACAAAAAACAAGCCCAGGGAAATCGCTCCGTATAAAAAAATGAAAACGTTATGGCTATCAGAACAGAACATAAAAACCAAAATTTTTTTTATGACCTATTCAAAAAGTAATAAAACATAAAAAAAAATATAAAATTAAAACCATTGCAATTGTACCGACCCCCATAGTAAAGATTACTGTCATTTTTACTGCACGGGAAAAGCTGTAAAATTAAGCCCAAAAAAACAAAGGCGAAATTTCTTTTCCCCCTCTTTTCATAGCCAAAAAGCAAAAAAAAAAAAACTTTAACATTTTGCACCCAAAAAAGTTACAATACACCCCAGTGAGTTCTATGAGGCGTGCTGAATCCAAAAAAGGGGTTTACTTATGGAAGGTTTTACCTGTTTTCGGTATTTGGGGGCTTTTCAAATGCGCATGGCCCCACCCAAAATTTTATTCCAAAAGCCAAAAAGCGCCCCCCTTTACCCACCTTTTTTTTTAAGGTTTCCTTGTAAAAATTAAAAAATTTTTTATCTAAAATTTTAGAATTTGGAAAAAATTTTTTTTTACTTTTTACGCCTAACGCAAAAATTTTTGTGACACCCTGTTGGGGGGATATGTCCACACCCCCGGATAATTTCCCTTTGGGGGGGTAGTTTTCCCTATGGGGTATTTTTAGGGCGTTTTTTAAGTTTTGGGGAACCCCAGGGTGTCCGCAAACCTGAAATGGCCCCCCCAAATAAAATGGTAATGAAAAGAGACCCCAGAGTCGGTGGTGCTCCTCCCATTCTGGGGCTTGTGGTTTTAGCCAAATAAGCACTAGGGCCACATAGGGTATTCTGAAAAACAGAATCTGGGGAATCAATATTAAGTTGTATTTTCCTGATCACATTTACCGTATTCTTGTGAACAAAAGTATAAAAATTGAAAATCGCAAAAAAAAATGAAATTTTGAAATTTCACTTCCACTTTGCTTTAATTTTGTGAAACACCTAAAGGGTTAATAAACTTCCTAAATGCGGTTTTGAAAACTTTAAGGGGTGTAGTTTTTTAATGAGGGCATTTTGGGGGGATCTAACATAAGGCCAACAAATACGTTTGAATGGACTGGGTTTCCCAAAAAAGTTATTGCAAATTTTTTGAAAATTGAAAATTACTACAAATTTAAAAACCCCTAAAATTTGTAAAAAAAAAAAAAAAAAGACATTTTAAAAATGATGCCAAATACCGCGACATGGGGTGAGCTAGTTTTAAACTATTTTGAGTGGAAAAAAACTATTGCTTACTGCAGAAATTTTTGAATTTTAAAATTTTGGTAATTTTTTAAAATTTTTCACTTTTTTTGATTTTTTTCAAAAATGAACAAGCTTTTTTTGGGGACCAAATTTTTTTTTACATCTTAAAGCACAAGTGTCTGGAAAAAAATTCTGAATCACATGGATGGGTTAAAGTGCAAAAAGTATCTCAAATAAATACACATGCAGTTTTAAAAAATAGGGCCTGTCAAGAGGCCCCAAAACTGGTCCGGGGGTAAGGGGTTAATGATCAAGCATTTTTTTATTTTTCCAACACAACTTTATTTTTTTTTCTATTGATATGTTCAATGACGCTTCTTAATTTTTAACTGAAACAAAAAAAAATTATCCTGACTCACATGACTTTTTATTAATTCGGGAAAGGAATAAACAGCAACATCTTCATTGTTTTGCTTTAAAAAACCCCACACCATGCTGTAATTAAATTTTTTGGGTATTATTTGAAGTTTTATTTTGTCCCTAATTAAAAGAAAGTTTTAGTTTGTCATTTATGAACAGATCTTTTTCTGTGGTACCAACCCCAGTTTACAGGGGGAATATACTATCAGGGTGGATTGCATTTATACTGTATCTATACCTATAAGGTCTATCTCATTTGGGCTGGAACCTTGCTCTTTTTTAGGTTTAAACTGTTCAATTGGTTCATTTTGTTTGTCTGCCAGAAACAGTGAGGGGTTTTAAGGGGGAAAAGCTGACTTTTGGGGGAAAAGAGCAGACAGGGGCTATGGTTTAAGAAAAAATATAAAGTGTTCCCCAAAACAGAAATCACCTATCCCAGGTGAATTATTCCTGGTGACCTGCATCCTCACTACAAAAACCCTCTCTTCCTAACAAAGTGACATGATTCCGTAATGACATGAAACCCGTTGGGTTTTTAATTTTCTAACTACAAAACCCCGTGCCTCACTTTACAGTGTTTGAGGTGAGCTTTATATCTCTCTCATTCCGATTACTCTTGAGTATGACATACTGCACTAGGAAGGAATTTGCTTCCTGTTTCTTGTGTGCCTTTCAATACCTTTTTTCCCCATTTATTGAGAATTTTTAAACACACAAATATTTACACACACAAAATATCGCACAAAAAGTTAGGGGTATTTGGCTTTTGTATGAAATTTATGGAAACCGTAAGAATTTCACGCTATAGTGATATTTTATCATAAAGGTACGCCATTTAAGTCGTAGTATGCAATGTGGATTTCCTCATCTCAAACAATTTAATGAAACAAAAGCCAGTCTCTCTTTATCTCTGTAGCAAACTGCTGATGACACTCCGTGACATGGCAAAATGTGAAAAAAAACATACTTGTGCCATGTTTGCAGGAGTTTTGTTTTTATGGCACTCAATCTTCAGTAAAAATGATGTGTTACCTGTATTTTACAGGTTGATATGCATCCGCTAATACCAAACATGTATGGTTTCCGTTATGTTTGGAATTTATTTACGGTACCAAAACATTTTCTATTTTTGAACTTTGTACTGCGGTGCCATATTCAGCAACCATTAACTTTTTGTGCTAATACCTACAGACTTGAGTGAGGGTGCATTTTCTGCAGGCTGAAGTTTACTTTTTATTGCTACCAGTTTGGATTACATGTGACTTTTTTTGATTAAATTAATTCCAATTTTAGGGGATGTGAAATTACCAAAAAAACCTTGCAATTTTGGCGTTGATGTTATATTTTAATAGATCGGTCTTTTTTGGATGCGACAATAACAAATATGTGTAACTTTTTTTATTTTATTTTTTACATTTGTAAAATGACAAAAGGGGTGATTAGAAATTGTAATTTTTTTTTTCACTTTAAAACTATATTTTTTACTTTAACTTTGAGTCCCCCTAGGATGAGCGATCATTTTAACAGCCTAATGCATTCTATGGTGTACCAATAAGGTGATTTCCCCACTTCCTGCCTGGGGCCGGAAGTGGAGAAATCAAAAACATGGTGGAGATGGAAGCCTTCACAAGGCTTCCATCTGCCAAGCTAAACGATCTGTGATTTTGCCGCGGGTGCACTGATTGCGCAGCACCGTTTCTTATTGATTTAGATGCCGCGCTGCGGTCCTGCTACAAAGTCCCTTACCAGCATCAGGACGTAGTACTGTAATATGTCCAATGTCGGTAAGGGGCTAAAGTGTTGCATCTTCAGTGTTGTCCCATGAAATTATATATAATACAATATATGCAAAAAAAATGTTATAAAGGTTCACCATGCAATTTATATAACAGTGGTATCAGGCAATAGCAGGTGACTGTTGAAGCCACTAAGTGGCTGCAATGCTTATGAGCTGACCACCAGCAATTAAAGAGTTAGGTAGACATTTTTTTTATTTTATAACAGTAGCCATATCTTAATGATGATGACTAGAGATGGGCGAATTTCTCAAAAATTCGATTCGGTCACTTCGACAAATTTGCCGACAAAATTCGTTTCGTTCCGAATTACTTTGGCATGAATCGCGTTAAAAAGCACTATTCCAGGCTGCCAGAGCCTGCGGGGTGCTGTAGAACGTTGTGCCATGCTTAAAAAATGCAGAGGGAGCTTGGTTTGGTCTTCATACAAGTTGTGTTTTAGTATGACATGCAGATGACAGCCGCCGCTCTTAGAATCGCTTCACTATAAAATTCCCTGGGCACTTAAGAGGGCAAAACTGACCAAAAAACTGAAGCGGGAATGTAGCCTGATAAAGTCATGCCAGTGAAAGCTGGAAAAAAGCAAGCTGAGAGCTCAGGTGGCAACATTAGTGACAGAGTGTGGAGGTGACGGCGGCAGCCACAGCAACATGAAGTCAGGCAGTGGCACAATAACATTCTGGAGGTGGCAAAACAGGGAAGCCACAGAATGGCACAATGACTGAGAGCGGAGGTCACGGCGGCAGCAGTAGAGGTCAGGCAGTGGCACAATTAAAATTCGGAGGTGGCAAAACAGGAGGAAGCCACAGAATGGGCACAATGACTGAGAGCGGAGGTCACGGTGGCAGCAGCATGAGGTCAGGCAGTGGCACAATGACATTCTGGAGGTGGCAAAACAGTATTAGCCCCAGAGTGGGACAATCACACAGTGTGGAGGTCACCGGCGGCAAACAGTAGGAGTTTAGGCAAGGCACAATTACATACTAGGAGGTGGGAAAACCCGGAAAAAGGAAGCCACAGAGTGGCACAATGACTGAGAGGGGGAGGTCACGGCGCAGCAGCATGAGGTCAGGCAGTGGGACAATGACAGTGTGGAAAGTCACGGAACAGCAACAGCAGCAGCAGCATGAGGTCATAGAGTGGGCACAATGACAGAGTGTGGAGGTGGGGGGCAATACCAGTCCCTGGTAAAGAAATGGGTAGGCAGATGGAGAAACTGTCAGCAGATGTGTGGCAAACAGGGGTGGCGGCATCAGAATAGTGGCTGGGGGCAGGTATATGAACCCGACTGACGCCTAAGGCATGTGTGTGGAAATCCTGGCCAATCCACGCCTGAATTCATCTTGACAAAGGTCAGTCGTTCCACATTTCCCGTGGACAAGCGGTTCTCCTTGGGGTAACGATGGCCCCCTCCGCACTGAACACCCGCTCTGATGCCACACTACTGGGCCCGGGGCAGGAAAAGCTTCCCACTGCAAAACTCGGCAAGTTGCAGCCACACATCCAGTTTGGCTGCCCATAGTCCACGGATCTTCTAACTGAGGGGGCAGAGTGCTGTCCAAGTAGGCCACAACCTGTTGGTTCAGGGACTGCTCCAAGTCCTGCTGCTCCTGCTGCTGGCGACTGCCCTCCTCACTAGGCGGGTGAAGGAAAACTGCTCATCAGTGACTGCAGACTTAGGTTACTACTGATGGGGCTGGTACTGCTCCTACCCCCCCCACTTCCCCCAGCAGCCGCGGCAGTAGTACGTGAGTGCTGAGGAACCCCCGGTCAACCTGTCAGAGGAGGGGCGAAAGCCGCACATAGGCAGCAGCCAACTGATTACGGAGGATTTCCCCATAGTATTTGAGTTTGTCTTCCCTCTCAATAGCTGGAAAAAGGGTCCCATTTTGACCGTAGCAAGGGTCCAAAGGGGGAGACCCAGAAAGTCCCCTCGCCGGTTTCGACTTTTTCGGCTGCACTACCAGGCAAATAAGCATGCTGGGGCCATCCCCACAATGACTCCGAGGGGCTCCCTGCCCCCTTTTTCCACAATTTTACTCCCACGGTGCTTAGGGTCATCTGCCTAGTCTTCCCATCTCCATCCACCTCCTCCACTCTCCGCTCCTCCCCTTTCCCCCGGGGTAAAAATCCACTCATTTCACCAGACAATCTTTGCTCCAATTCCCCTCCCCATTTCAGTCCCCCCGACTCAGTGGCCGCAGAGTAGTCCCCAAACTCTCCAGTCCCCCCCCAAACAGATTTTTCAGCATCTTTTTCCGGGACATGAAGCTGGAATGACATTATTCACCCGTGGGCCTGGCACTGACAAATAATGTCGCCTCCCGAATGACCTCAACAAACGGGAGGTTTCACGCATG
This sequence comes from Phyllomedusa bahiana, assembly GCA_025379985.1. Classification (NCBI taxonomy): domain Eukaryota; kingdom Metazoa; phylum Chordata; class Amphibia; order Anura; family Hylidae; genus Phyllomedusa; species Phyllomedusa bahiana. Next base: position 30,276 of record JAODAL010019330.1, on the reverse strand, counting down.
AGCTGCCACTGGGTGACATTAAAATTACACAGGGAGTATGTTTTAGCGATTCGTGGCTAAACGAGATCGATGATAGTCCCCGGCCGCTACGTAAGGTTTTTTTGATGTGAGCAACGATTTTGCCGAACCATTAAAGTCTATGGGAGGCAAAAACCCTTTTTATTACACCCAAAAAGGCTAGAAGCTGAAATTTAAAAAACCCCCAAAAGTCAAAAGGATACGTGCTACACTTAGCAACACACTTTGGGTTTTAAAATCACAGAAAAAAAATCACAGACCATTTACTATCCCCTCTTTTTACCACACCTCTCCCACATTAAAAATGGAGGGGAAAATGCCCTTAAAGCCACATTTTTTGTTCCAAAGGAATAATTAAAAGCTGTATCTCACAGCAACATACTCAAAACTATTTAAAACGAAAAAATTTTTAAGAAAGGAGAAAAAGGGGAAAACGGTTGTCCCCGAAACCCCCTGTCTTTACATCTCCCCCCCAAACAAAACCAGCAAAAAAAACGTTGGGAAAAGAGAATAAAAATTGCAGTAAAAAAATATCTTTTTAAAAAAAAGTTTTCAAGAAAACCATTTCTTTTAAAAAGGGAAATTTTGAAGAAAGACTGGCCCAACAAATTTGGGTTGACCTCAGAAATTTTGGGGCCCCAACATCCCAAAAACCATCCCTAAAATTTCATTTTGGATAAAAGGGTCAAACAAACCCCCCATTATCTTAAAAAACCCGGAGCGTTTGTCGAAATTGACTCCCCACTGTGCTAAAGGGCCGCTCAGATTTTACCTGGCTGCGGAAGGACAACACCCTATCGGGGTTTACCAGCTCGGGCCAATCGCCATTTTGGATACCCGAATTTTTTGGGGCCCGGGAAAAAAATAAAAAAAACATCGGTTTTTGAAAAAGGGCAGATAGCCCGTGCACCACCCCCCGCTTTTTTCGAAAGCGTGCGCCGACCCTTGGGGAGCCCCCGTCACCCCCCCAGAAAACATCCACCCATTTCCCCCAAATTACGCCCAACAGAAAAAAAGGGGCCCTTGGCCGGCTTACAACCCATGTGCCCGGTGGTGAGATGGATTTTTCCCGGGCCACAGAAGCAGACAACGCGTTTGGGAAATTTTTAAAGATGACCCCTTGGCTGGCCAGGGCAGGGACCCCTTTTTTCCGGGCCCAAAAAAAATTTGCCTCCCTGGGCATCGGGTTTTTGGGGGCAGGCAGGGCCAAGACGTGGGGGGAAACCCCAAACGTGTCCACCAGACTAAAAGGCAACATTTCCAAGGCCAAAAGCCGGGCAAGGGCCGACATTCGGGGCTTTTGGCTTTGGGGATGGTTTTTTTTTTAAAGTGTTTTTTCTGCCCCCAAATTTGGAAAGACAGAAGGCTGGCGCTAAAGGCCGCTTTCGGCATGCGGGTTTCGTAAAAAACGGGCGGAAGGAAAAAGGGGGTAGGAAGGTTCGGGGGTTGGTGGGGGGAACCCCCGGCAAACGGGGAGGCGAAGCGGGAGGCAGACCCCCTGATCATGACTCGAGAAGACATGGGCACTGAAAAACCCTTTTGGGTGTGGGGGTTTTGGAGGAGGAGAGACAAGGGTGTGCCCTTTGGTTGGGGGCCCCGGGCCGTGGTTTTGGGCCTTTTTTGGCCAAGTTTTTCCCTCCATTTCAACTCATGCATTCGCTGCTTTTACTAACATTTTGGGGGGTGTTAACCATTTAAATTTTTCTTCCCTTTCTATTTAATGCGTTTCCCGGCAAAGGCGGCATATGAAAACGCTGGGTGAAAAAAGGCTTGCTCAAAGAACCCCCGGGCTTGAGGGCCCTTTACCTTTTTAAAGGGCGATAACGGGGGGGGGGGTTTTGGGCGCTAAACCGGGGCCCTGGCAGAACATATCAGCGGACGTTCTGCGACCGCCATCCCCCCTTTTTGAGGGGGGCCCCCAAATTGACACCCCCCCATCGTCTTCCTCCCGCCACTGATAAGCGCCCGGCAAGCAAAAACTGCGGAAAAAGACCGGGATGGATCCGCAATGTCCTCATAAATCAACACGGGTTTCCCTTGGGTCGCCTGACTTTTGCATCCAAAGCTGGGGGGCTACAAGAAAGGGGGCACTGAAAGGGCTTTGCCGACCCCCGGGGAATTTTTAGCCGATTAAACCGGGTTTCCCTTTCACCCCTCTGAGGGAAACAGTAACGGGGCGTCAGAGCAGACAAAAATCATCCCCCTTTGATTTTTTAACATGCCTTCGACCCCAACCCATTTTGTCACAAAGAGGCCTTCAGACAATGATTTATCCACTTTGGGGGTTACACGGTTGAACATTTGGGCTGCTTAAATTTTGGGGCCGATGTTTGAAAGCTGATGACAAAAAATTTGGGGCCGGACGCGAGGACGGGGAGGAAAGACTGCTAAAAGCGGGTTTTGCATTAACCACTGAAGGAAAATTTTGGTGACAAATTTTCGTTACTTCGATTCACGGGCCCGCCCCAAAGCGATGACAGGCCTGAGGGTCCGGGGGCCAACTGACGTTTCCCTGGCATGCGTTTTGTCCCCAAACCCATTTGGAAAAGTATCCCCTTTCCCTTCTCGTACCTCTACCCCCCAAATGGGGCAAACCCCCCTTTTTCTCGCTTTACCACCTAAATTTCCGCTCCATTTTCAAAATAAAAAATTTGAGAAGGTAGGGAATATTTTTGGAAAGTCTTTTATTAAAAAAACGGCAAATCACAGCTTTTCCCCCAAACCCCCTCTAATCAAAACAAAATTGCGGGAAAAAATTTTAACTGCAAGGTGCCGGGGCAAAAGTCCAAAAAAAAATATCGTTATTTTTTTTGGTAAAAAAAAACGATTTTTTTTTTGCCCCTTTTCAATTCCCCTGGGTGAATATAAAAATTTGCTGTTTTAAGTTTTTACTTTTAATGCTGCTAATGAAAAATGCTGGGTTGCGAAAAAGCCCAAAAAACACAACTGTGATGTTTTCGAACGATTAAAACGGTATTTTTGGAAACAAAAAACCCTTTGTGGGAAAAATTTCCGCTAAACACTAAAAGGGGAAACTTCTGCCCTCCCTTTGGTTTCATAAAAAAATCGAATTTTTCCCTTTTACTTTTCAAAAAGTGGGGCCCCAAAACATGGGGGCAGGCGGAATTCCAGGGGGGAAACCCACCCGCATATCAGGATTGTTTGGGGGGGCTGTTCTGCCGCTGAAAAATTTGGGGAGGGTTTTTCCTTGGTTTTTGTACGACGGGAAAAAATTTGCATGAAACCGTTTCCGGGCCATTTTCAAAAATTTTCTGAAATGGGTGGAAGACTTCGGAAAAACCATTTTCCCAACCAAAAAGAACACATCGCCATGCAGGGCCCCATGGACCTTTCCCCCACCTCGGAGCAGCGGGGAAACAAAATGTTCCTCCCATTGTCCTTTCCCCAAAGTTCCGTTTTTGCATTTGGGCGCGGAGAAAGCCCACATCGATTTTTGCTAAATACGCGGAGCATTTTCCCCCCCTGTGTGACTTCTTTTCGCCGAGGCAACCCCAAGTGAATAACTGCGGAAAACCGCGGGCCCAACACATTTTGGTAAATGGAGCAAATTTTGGGGAGATTTGAGATGGGGGGGGGGTGGGGGGAGGAGGAGGGACATTGGCGCGGGGCCCAGCTTTTGACAACTTGGAGAAAAGGGGCGCCCTCCTTTCCAAGTTGTTGGTTTTTCCGGGTGAAGAAACTTTCCCCAAAAGGGGGCCCGAAAAAGGGGAACATTTTCCCTGGCCCGCCCCGAAGTTAAAAGCTCCGACTCCGCGCGGGCCCGGAAACCCTTGGGGAACAAATCGATAACTCAAGGACTAAACCCCCCTTTCCCTGTTCTTATATTTTTAAGAATTGCTGGTATTTCCGTTTTTTTGGGAAAAAGAAATTACGGTTTTGGGAACACCTTTTGGAAAAGGGAGGGACTGCAGTACCAACAATTTTGGACAGGAGCAGGGTCAGCTGCTGCACCTTGGGATGGTTGGACCCCTACTGTTTGCCCTCTTTGAAATTTCCCGCCTCGCTGAACGACTGTTTGGCGCATGAGAAGCGAGGAGCAGGACCCATTTTGGAAACCGGGAAAATTTATGTCAAAGAAAAAACCCCCCCCCTTCGCAGAGGGGGTGGACCCTTGCCCTTGCTGCAAATGGCATGCTTGCCCACTGCGCGCTGCTGCGCTTTTTGCTGGGGGCCCAGGATGGCCCCACCACATCGGGCCCATGTTTCCCCAACCCAAAACCGGGATGGGACCTGAAATGTTTACGGGGGGGCTTTGGTGCCAACTTTGGGCTCCCTGGCCACGCTCACTTTCTGCCCACAGATTCTATATAAACCCATTTCCCGGCTCCTTCCGGTTTTTTAGCAAAAAACCCCTCCACACCGCCGAGTATTCCAATACAAATTCCTTAATTTTTTTCCCATGGAAAAAAAAAACTTAAATAAAACCCGTGACAAAATTTCAAAACAAATTTTAATTCATTTCCCTCTTTGGGGTTATTTTAAAAACCTTTTACTAGTTCAGATGAAATTTAAAAACACTTTCACCCCCAAAACCATACTTGTGGCAAATATATATTGTGTTGGCTAGAAGATCCATTAGATGGTAAGACAATGCACAAGCAGGCTAAAACATTTTTTTTTAACAAAAAACTGTTTAGTAGATATATAAAATGTTAAGAAATATAACAGATTTTTTTTTTTTATATGTAAGTCTATTTGTATGCATTCTTGTATCAATATTGTAAATTTAGTGAAGTATCTTACAAAGAGTTTAACAAGTTGTCTTTAAATCCTGCAATCACGTGTACCAAAACAATGAGACGTCCTGTGTTAAATTGGAGGAAAGTCCTAGTTATTTGTTAATAGGCTTTGGTCAGATAGTTTTCATTTTATTGTAGTTTTCTACAGCCTTGTTACTGCACACAAGATGACGAATCAGCATATTTTAGCATGCTCCACTTTGTACTAATTTGGTTAAGAGAAATGTAAGGAATATAATCTTTTTAGCTTTTACAGGGTTTGCTTTTAAAAGTATTACACAGGGGAACCAAAGAAAATGAGCATTCATTTAATTGGCCTTTTTCTGCAATCATGCATAAATACAACCAAAACAAATAGGCCCCTGCAGTATGGCTCAGTATGCTCAACACCCTGTCTCTAATTTAGAGTCTTCCGTTTTATTTGTTAATATGTTAAGGAATGTATTTGAAATGTTTATCCATGCTCTATGTACCGTATACAATTTCAACAGGATATACCACGATCCAGCGCTCAAGGTAAAAAAGCCTATATGGCTCTTGAAACGCATAACCGTTGTTACAGTCTTTTTAACCTACGCTTTAATGCTTCTGTATATGGAATTTAGGAAATAAAGATTGCTTTTTACCGTGAGTGCTGGATCATGGTATATGCTGTTGAAATTGTACACAAACACCGCAGAAACCAGCGATAGATCCTGGATGCACACGGAGCATCGCAAGTCTGAGGTATTATACCTAAGGAAACCGACTAAGGGTGAGCACATTCATTTGAATTTATGTTCTGTATATGTTGCTTATAATTTTTATCTGAAAAGCAGAGGTTTTTGTGTAAGTTATTGCTGAGTGCGTGAGTAGGTTCATATGTGACGTGTGATGAAACGCAAATTACAGCTGTTCTGATCAGGACCAACCCTAAAGGTTTGTAACCTGTGAAATAAGAGGACACATCAGTTTCTTTTGAGGCGCCACAGAAGATATTTGTATAGCAGTAATAGTTAGACATTGCATATCACTGTTATATATTATATGCAGCTGCTATTTTTCATTGTATGCTGGGATTATTAATGGCATCCAGTGCTGCCCACACCCAAGCTGCCTGCTGCAAGCATGTTGAGTTAAAGAGGACATAGTTCAGTGACCATGAGGTGTGCACTGACCTGGGAAAGAATTACCACTGTAGAAGCCATAGCGGCTGCAATGGGGCACGCCGCCACAAGGAGCCCGGCACACCCTGCCTCAGAACGTCCGAGCCCCCTGTATCAAGTAGTCAGAGACAGGGTCCAGGAATCGAGGGCAAAGGTCCTCGATTCTCAAGACTGTACGGTCTTAGCAGTGCAGAGTACTGGCAGTGCTCTCCTTTGCTGTTCAGCCTGGTAGGCCTAAGACCTTAGGCATTAAGACTACCAGGTGTCGGCCTCTAGTGCTGATGTGGATGGCGCAATGATGTCTTATTGCGCTGCCTACGTCGGGCTCCACTTTGAAAAGCTGACCTGCTGTTCGCCACGCCAACAATCGAGCGCTGACGTAATGATTTACTTTTTTTTTTTTTAAGAACAGGGCCTGGGCTACCTATTTACCTACTTTGGGCCCACCTGCAGCCTACCTACCTAGCTACCTGGGCCCACCTACAGCCTACACACCTAACTACCTGGGGCCCACCTTCAGCCTACATACCTAGCTACCTGGGCCCACCTTCAGCCTACATACCTAGCTACCTGGTCCCACCTTCAGCCTACATACCTAGCTACCTGGTCCCACCTTCAGCCTACATACCTAGCTACCTGGGCCCACCTACAAACTACTATCTACCCAGGACCAATCTACTTACCTACCCACCTGTATCCTACCTAACTGTAACCTATCTACCTATGGCCTACAAAACTATCTGGGGCCTAATTACTGCCTACCTACCTAAGGCCAATTTACTTACCTACATATGGCCCATCTCCCTGGGGCCATCTCCCTGGGGCCTATCTACTGCCTACCTAGGGCTGAACTTCTGCTTGTCTACCTACCTGGGGCTCTGCCTACCTACCCACCTGGCAATATGAATCTGAGGGGTACAGGCCATAGCTGTAGCACAGTCTTCAGGGGGTTAGTTCTCTGTTCTTCCACACCCCTCTAGGAGGCTGTGCCTTTAAGCTATGGCCTGTATCTGCTCTCCCACCCCTGGGAAGTTTGTACAGAGGTGAGAGACCGTGAGGGAGGTGCTATAAAATTGGGGATTCTAAGATATTTGTGTCCAAATCTGCAGGGACGAGTGGTGGCAGGAAGAAGACAACATGGTGGTCTGGACCAGATGGAGAAGAAAAGAGAAAGTTAACGACTCGTCAAAGAAACGTCACCTGCGAGTCACTTGAAGTAACTGCACCATTATCAGTTATAAGTTTGCAGAGCGCTTGTGTACACTGGTACCTACTATTATGTGGATACTGTGTGGAAGTAATATACAATCTGCAGAGCCTGTGTACTCTGATATCTATCAATGAATGGAGGTAATATACAGTCTGCAGAGCTCATGTATACTGGTATCCACCACTACATGGTCACTGTATGGCGGTAATATGCAATCTGCAGAGCCTGTGTACATTGGTATCTACCACTATATGGTCATTGTATGGCAGGAATATTGGTCTTTGTATATTGAACTTTATTCAGTAATTGTATAGGATTATTATTCAGTCACTATGTGGTGATAATTTGTGGTCATGATCTGGCGGTATTTTTGGGTCCTTATGTAGTCACGTTATTGATAATATTGGTCTTGGTGTAGTGGGATTTGTTTGATAGCAGTATGATGGTGATATGTATGGTGTATTTGCTCCTTGTATTATCTAGTAACTGCATGACTATTATTAAGATGCCCCAGTAAATGTTTGTGGCCACGGGACCTATCCAGAAGTTTGATATGGGGCTCAGGCTTCTCTAGTTTCGCCCCAGCACTGATGGCAGGTTTTGTGCAGACTGCTTACTGCAAAGGCTCCAGCAGCCTATGCACAGACTTTGGTAACCCACTATGTACCTAAATATATTAAAGTAGACACAAAAACTATAATAAATGGTGGAAATAGGCCACGGGTCTTAATTATGTTGTACCAGAACAGAATACTTGCAATATCAACAAATAACAGACAAATAATATGACTTCAATGTGTACTGGATGATCAAACCTCTAGGATTAAGTAACCGCAGCAAGGGAGGGGAGATACATAAATTGGCTTTCTCTTTTTATCTTGTAGCTGTGACTATTGTTGAAGTTGTTAAGTACTGGCTTAGTAAAGTAGAGGTAGGGTTTGTGTGCCATGCACTGTCCACCAATCAGGGCCTTAATAGACCACATGCATAGTGTCCTGCTCTAAGACCATTTTTTCCAAAACCTGCATGCTCAGTCAGGTGCTCATTGACATAAGAGAAAGATGAGCACAGAATAATCCATTTTCAAAAAACTAAAAGTGGGGAGTTACTGATTCAGTATGTCCACCACTGTACATGAGGGTGCTGCTACAGTAGATGGATTGATGAAAACGAAACATTCCAATGCTCCTGACCCTATTTGTTACAAATAGCGGTTAACAGAATCAAGACAAAAAGGCCTTTTTCCTAAAATATAACTTTTAATTAATTTAGCTAAAATATAAATCTAGGGTACTAGCTACAAAAAATATTCTATAGACAAAACACTGTTCTCATCAAATATACATCCACATATGTGCTAAAATAAATACTCAAATAGTCATCATCAAAACTAGGATTAATAACCTCATAACAATCAATCCACCATGCATCTAAGCAAATAAAGGAGTCCCAAAAAAAATCACAAACAAAAAATACCATTCCTTTTACTTGCCCTATTCTAATACTTGCAAATAAGAACAGCGTGTTCATCCTGAAAAAAGATGACTCCATCCACCAGTGGCTTACCCTATTACTACCCTATTCCTAAAATGGGAAAAGAGGGGAAACAAGTGGGGAATAAATAATAAATACATACCTGCTGCTTCCTCTGATAGCCACAAAGTCAGTGTATCCTGATGTGTTCCCCCTCTATGATACACAAGGGTTCCTCACGGGATCTCTGCTATTAGCATATTTGGGATAGACCTAGATAAAGTCCATCCAAGTCTTAGTAGACAAAGCAGATACGGCATGTTATTTCAGGAAGTTGAGGGACAATAAACAACTGCTACCTACTTCTAGCCCCACTGTTTATCAAATAAACAAAAGAATCAAGATCTCCTAATAAAATAGTCTATAGTCATCTTTATTATAAAATAATGTCATAGTTTTCAAATTTGATTTTCTTACCCTTTATATTTAGTACATGCATTGAGCTATACAGAGTACATATATCAAGAAATAAGTAAGACAGTCTTTTGGGAGTTTGACAAGCCTTGTAGAAACGAAGGAATTAATTAAGTGGCCACTTCTGAATTATTGCTATATTTTAAGCCAACTAAAACCGCAAATCCCTGTGCTAAATGGTTAATGGATCACTCCTGTAAGTTATCAGGAGCTAAATGCTCAGCAAAACTGTTGGATACATTCAAACTCTTTGCCACATTGCAACTTGTGTGTCATCCATAAACCCTTGTAAAAGAAGGTTTAAAACCTTAAACTTGGTTAGATATACTCTAGGACATTAGAAGCTTCCACGTCCTTTTTCTGTGTTTATAAGTCTTAATAATACTATTGTTTCGCATCATATGATCTGGGGCCTTAATTAGCAGCAAGTTTTTTTTTGGTTTTTTTTTAACATCACTGACTAATTGAAGTTGCAGTTATGAAGAAAGAAACCATTGTTAATCATATCTTTAGCTGTGTACATATGAGTGGCATGTATGGAAACTGTCTAGTTCTAAGACTTTCTTTGTTGCCTATAGCAACCAATCAGAGCTCCCCATTCATTTCATATAGTGCTCTGAAAAAATGAAAGGGAAGCTCTAATTGGTTGCTGTGGGCATCAAAGAAAGACTTAGTCCTAGACCGTTTTCATACATGAGGCCCATAGTGCTCAGGGCTCTTTTAGCCTTGTTATAGAACTAGAGGGACGGACTGTGTACAAATGTTTGTCTGTAAAGTTGAATATGTTTCTCTTATTCTTTCTCATTTTGACTACTGCAACTCTCTGCTTATCGGTCTCCCCTCACCAATCTGTGAGCCTGGTTGCAGCAGCCAGGCTTGTCTGTCTATCCAGCCACTATACTGATGCCTCTGCCCTGTGTCAGTCACTGCACTGGTTGCCCCTTCATAACAGAATATAACATAAACTAATCACTCTCACCCATAAAGCTCTCCACAGCACTGCACTCCTCTACATCTCCTCCCTCTTATCTGTCTACCTACCAGTCTCTTAGCTCTGCTGTTGATATCAGATGACATGCCTCAATCATCCGAACCTTCCATGCTCGTCTCCAAGATTTCACACGTGCTGCACCAGTTCTCTGGAACATACTACCGTGTACGATCAGGCATAATCTTAACCTTCATAGTTTTAAGAGTGCCCCGAGAATAAATCTTCTTCGTCAGGCCCACCAATATCCCTAATTGCTAACCCCTGACTTTTATCACACACACTCTTCTGTCACTCCCTACACTAGGGCACCCACAGGCACTTATCTGTATTTAGATGTACGGTCTGAGTAACAGGTTCACCCAATATTTATGCAAACCACCCCATATTTATGAAACATGGCTGGACCAATGTAAATCTTTATCTCACCCATACACCCTAATAGATTGTAAGCTCTTGTGAGAAGGACACTCATACCATGTGTCTCATCGGTAAGTAGCTTTTTACTGTGTAATGTCTGTCTTTTTGTCTGTACTTATACCTTCTAAATTGTAAAGTGCTGCGGAATATGTTGGTGCTATATAAATAAAGATTATAAATAATATGTCCGCTATTGATTTTTAGTATGAAAAACTATTTATATTTTTGTAGTATCTTGTACCATTCTAACAATTCTTTTCAGTTCTGTTAAAAAATATCCAAACTCTAAACATCCAAACATATGTCATAAGAAGTCCCGTTTGGTCATACAGCTCTCCTGAAAAAGTTTATTGTACCTTTAGACCCAATCTACAAGAAAAATCAGTAGTGTCGTCTAATAATTATTTTGCCAACTGTCTTTTTTAGTTTTTGTTGGACATTAAAGGGGTTTTGCCACGATGTAATGTTGACGTGAAATCCTCCAAAATGGGTTTTTAATCACTTTTCTAAATATATGCGATTACAAAAATTGCAGTCTGAGAGAGCTACAGCCTTCCTTACATTCCCTTGGTTACTTCAAAGAGTCTATTAGATACGGCCTGACAAGAGCTGGACGGGCTTGCGCAGAGAGAGCTTCTTATCTGATGAGACTGAGCTGCAGAAGTTTTTAAGGCACCGGGTAGCAATATGTTTTCTTTTGTATACAGAATAAACTAGGTGTAGTGTTATTAGATACCTGCTTTATCTGATGACAGACAACATGAATAAGCTTTCAAGCTGTTGTGTAGAATAGGTGTTCTCTTTTGTATATAGAAGCCACAAGTTATAGTTTACTTATTTCAGTGAACATGTCACAGGAGCAGCAGCTTATGCAGCTCGTTCTCTGGCTGTGTGCGTGTGTCTCTCTCTCTCTCTTTCAGCTCCGTGATTTTTGTTTACATTACATTAGGATCTTAGCAGATAAGGCTCCTAACAGTGCAGTCTCAGGCTGTCTTGCTGTATTGACAATCTTTTGACTCTTGTACCGTTTATTATTTCACTTAAGTTTTGAGACGCTCCCTTGGATTCCTCACTCCTCACTCATCCCATCCCCCTCTCCCCTGCAGCTTCATGACTCAGCGTGTTTTGTTGACATTCTGCCTGTACTAAGGAGAGACCTACCTAAATGGTCTCTTGGCAAATCCCCTTAAAGAAAAAAAAGAAAAAAAATTAATATTTGAACGTTTGTCAATCCAGTCAGAAAATGTTTCATCAAATGTCACCTAATTAACAAATGAGTAGAGATGAAATGAAATTTTTGTGTTTTAGAGTTATTATTAAAAAAAATTAAAACTAGGATAAAAAAGTAAAAACTTAAACTTTTAGGGCCATATGTATAAAAACTTTCTGGGTTTAAAACTCTCTTTGCTGCCTACAGGAACCAATCAGAGTGCCACTCTCATTTTTCCAGAACACTTCAGGAAACAAAAGGGATGCTCTAATTGGTTGCTATAGGCAACAAAGTGAGTTTTAGACCTAGACAGTTTTCATACATGTGCCTTTTAAGTTTACATTTATTGATTTTTAAGTAAAATAAAAAAACATCTCAAAGGCAGTCAAACTGAACAACTGATCGCTATCCCTGGATCAATGTGAATAAAGGACTGTCTATAGTGAATGTTTTCTCCCACAGCTGTTTATCGGTTTTCTAGGTTTCTTTTCAGTAGGAGATATTGATTTGAATTAAATTTTAGAAGTCTTCAACCTCTGGCAAAAAATTATGGAATTCTATTATATCCTGATTTTTTTTTAACTTGTAGCAAATACTCAAAGCCTGATACAATGGTTGTTTAATTGCTGAACATGCTGGATCCATTAAATGTGCTTCTTATAAAAGAAAGTCAATTATTTTAAACAGTCGCCTATGTTTTCCGGGTCAAAAAGAGGAAAAAAAAGAACATGAAATCACCATGTTTTTCACATTTCTAAAATAAATTCTAGCTCAAAAATGCAATTTTGTTGGATAGTAAAAAAAGAAAGCATAGGCCCAACAAGAAAGTTGACAAAACAATGGAAAGGTTTATACATTTTTTAAAAATGACTTTTACTTTTTTATGACATTAGGGGGCTTAGAAATTTAGTAGCAATTTTTCACATTTTCAAGAAAATTTGTAATATTGATATTTTTAAAGACCAGTCCAGTTCTGATGGGCCTGTATGTTAGATACCGTCATAAATGAATCCATCTAACAAACTACACCCTTTAAAGTATTCAATCCTATATGTGGCCCTAGTGCTCTATTTGACTGAACCACAAGCCTCAGAATAGAAGGAGCACCTACCGGATTTTGGGGTCTTATTTTCATTAGGATTTTATTAAGGCACCATCTCAAATTTCTGGATGCTAAAACTTAATTCCCCTAAAAAATCCTCATTTTGAAAACAACACTCCTTAAAGAATATATCCAGGGGTATAGTTTTACTGCTTTTACACAATAAGGGTGCGTTCTCACTGCACAGGACAAATACTGGTCGGTTTGCCGGCTGGTATTTGTCCTGTTTTGCGTCCGTCCCCATGGCCGCGGGGGGGACGGAAGATTGTGCTTACACAATGTTTCAATGTTTTGCGGCCAGACCGCAGGCAGAAAAACCGCCGGACACACTGATGTGCTAAAACTTAATGAGTGCCCCTAAAAAGACCCCAACTGAAAAACTAAACCCCTTAAGGAATATATACATTTGTGAAGCGAGTATATTGAAACCACAAGAGTTTCATAAATTGTTTTAGCATTAGTCTGTGAAAAAATTTTTTTTTTCCAGCAATCTGCAATTTTAACTGAAAATGTTTAATTTTTACAAGGAATTTTTCTTCTATGTTCGGAATACCCTATATGTGGGTATAAACTGCTGTTTGGGTGTACAAGGGAGGAAGCGCTATATGGCTTGTGGAACGCAACTTTTGGTGGGTGTCATGTTGCATTTATAAAGCCCCCAAAGCACCAGAACAGGTAAAACCTTACAGAAGTCACCCCACCTTAGATCTAACACCTCTCTTGGATCTCATCTTTTGGGTGCACAGGTGTTCCATAGTGTTTTTTTTTTTTTTTTATTGAGCCATGGAAATGGGGTGAAAAAAAACACAGTTCCGCCATTGTTTCTTGGGCTTCATTTTTTACAGCGTTCACCGTGTGGCATAAATGACAGGATAGCTTTAGTATGTGGTCGGTACAATTCTATACATTTTATATAGTTTTTCATGTTTTATTACTTTTTCACAATAGAAATGTGTTTATAAAAAATTGCGTTTTTATGTCGTCATAGTCTGATAGCCATAACTTTTTTATTTTTCGGTATATGGAGCTGATAAAGGGCTTGTTTTTTTGCAGGATGAGTTTATGGTTTTATGGGTTCCATTATTGGGTTCATATAATGCTTTTTGTGAGGCATTTTGAACAAAATACAACAATCCTGGCATTTTTTTTTTTTACAGCGATCACCGTGAGGAATAAATTACATGCTAGCTTTACTCAGCAGGTCAATACCCACATTTGTATGTTGTTCTATATTTTACTGCTTTTACACAATAAAAGCACTTTTATTCAAAAAGGAAAACATGTTTTTGAATCACCATAGACATTAAAGCCATAAATGTTTTATTTTTCTGTGTACAGAGCTGTGTATGGACTTGTTTTTTGCGGGATGAGTTGATGTTTTTATTGGTATCCTTTTTTGGGGGACAAGGCTTTTCGATCGTTTTTAAGTCCGCCTTTTTGGAAGGCATAGGGCAGGGCCGGGCATAGTGATGTCACAGCCAGCCCAAAAGTCTTTCTCGGGCACCCGGGTTGTCCGGTAAGACCACAGCACCCGTGATTAAATTGCAGCTGCTGCAGTGGAGGCAGATGGAGCCCCCTCCCTGTGTCTTTCCCTTAGCTAAGGGGTTAATTCTCCTCCCATACCTGAGTAATCTCCGGTCGGGGCCAATGCTGTAGGATGTAAGCTGTAATGTACATTAGATGTATGCCTGAGCGCCCAAGGTCGCAGCATCTGTACTTCCGCTGGTGATATCACCTTAGCTATAGAAGCCCTCTAACTACAAACATCCAACGCATTTCGGAAACACCATGTTCCTTTGTAGATAGACATATCAACCTATTAACATGACTGGTCGACAATCCAGCTATCCAATGACTAAACATTTATGATGGAAGTTTATAAAAATTGATTCATAGCAACAACTACCACACTACACAATCACTCACTCTGTTTATTATAAGTGAAGCTGGTTCCTCAAGGAATTTTTTTTTCTTTATTCCATTTTTTTTTTTTCTCTGTAATAAGTGATTCCAAGATTTTCACCTCTTCTACATCTAAAAAAACAAATAAAATAATTTAGTGAGTCTAAGGTGTTCATAAATCACAGAAAAAAAGAAAAATAGTCTGGGTTCTATTCAAAAATTAATCACTGCTAGAAACTGTCACAAAAACCCTTAAAATATAACTTTTAATATAATAGCATTAAAATGTATTCCTAACCAAGCAATACAGCTTACAAAAATAGTGGAATCATACTAATAATATTAATATACATCTCACCACTAATTTCTACATATAGAGGGAAAAGGTAAAGCATAAACTATGCCCTCTCATTAACCCTAAAAATCCCTAACAAAAAGGCACCCTTTGGGTGAGCCACCATTGGGAGGCGCCCTTTTGGTGGCGATTGCTCCGCCTTTTTGTGAGGGATTTTTAGGGTTAATGAGAGGACATAGTTTATGCTTTATCTTTTCTCTCTATATGTAGAAATTAGGGGTGAGATGTATATTGATATTATTGGTATGATTCCACTATTTTTGTAAGCTGTATTGCTTGGCTAGGAATACCTTTTAATGCTATTATATTAAAAGTTACATTTTAAGTGTCTAAGGTGTTCAAAATATTCAGCTATGCAACAAACATTGTTTTGTGTTATATCTGTCATTTATGTACTTTCTGCAAAGTAAAAAGGATAGATGAACATCCTTTAAGGCTAGATATACATGCTATACATTTCCTGTGGAAAAAAAGTTTTGTAATTTGTGTCAGAAATCTGAGGGATGACCATGGATTTCTGTACAGTTTCGTCTTCTTTCTAGACCATGAATTTTGCAGCGTTTTAAGAATTAGGATGAGCCCTGTTTTATAAGGTTAATCTGCATCCTATCTTCCGACTCCTTTGTCGTACTGTAAAGTGCATAGAGAATTGTCATTCACCTCTGTTTTTAATGTCTTGCATAACGCATCGCACAACATTAAAAAAAAAGCTGCAAAAAAGGTCATTCAAACTCAAAGCACTCTTTAGATATATTTTTTATGTACATTGTGATGCATAAAATGGTATTTGCCAGATGTTGTACCTTAAACGTTAGTGTTTTTATTCAGTGTATATAAAGCTTGTTTACTGAAGCACAGTGATGGGAGAAAAGTATTGGACAAAAAATAAAATGGATTTATGATACTTTAGCAGGCTGAAGAATAGGTCTTTGAGGGTACATTTAAAGTTGCAAATATCACTTTCATGATGTTTAAAGACATGGAAAGCAGCTCAATTATCATCTATATTTAAGCTTTTTGGAACATGAAGGATTCCTGGGCACAGGGCTAGCACTTCTAAAGAGATTAAAATATGAATAGTGTAGATTTGTGAGCTCAAGGACAAAATAAGAGCACAGGACAATGGAAAGGCAAATCTAACAGGAGAAAAGTTCAAACCTGTATGTATTAAAAATGTCAAAGAATAGAGAAACTGTCAATCACATTGAGCTTTGAATTCAAGAACAGTAGGAAAGCAACAAATTCAGGGCTGTGTTGAACTGTGAAGGTAACCATCATTCAAATGCTTCCATGTACCATCAGCAACTAATATGGTATCGCTGACTCGTGCTATATTAAAATCCTGTGTTTCCATCTATTCAGAGGTTTTTCTTTTTCAATTTTCTTTCAATAAGCATTGAGCTAATAAAAGCGTGAAACTATATTTTTTCTATTTTCATGTAACCCAAGACTTTTTAATCAACACTAATTAAAAACCAAAATGGCTGATAAACTATTTGGTTTTTAATATGCATATTAACCTAAATATCACAATGTATCAATCAGTAGTTTTATATTGAATAGTCCACATTTACAATGTATATGAAAATATATAGTATAAAAATAGGAATAGCCTAAAAAAGTGGAGTACAATTCAATAAGAGAAATAAATGAGACAACAGTGCACATCGACATAGATATCGAGTAGCATTACACTGGATGATGCCCTGTGTGGTACCTTTAGTTTTCTTGTCTCCCATGGTGTAAAATAATCATACCATATAGTGTTTCACAGAACAGTGACATACAATTTGGTGCCAAAGTAACAATGCTATACATTAGTTAAATCTGGTAAACCTTTTTAAACAATGCCTAAATAACAATGCTAAAAAGTTTTGCTATCACCGTAGACAATACCATAGTAGTAGTAATGAGCATTTCCTTAGTAAATAATCCAGAATATAAATGGTATGTTATATGTGATACTAAAGCAACCCTCAGGTCAGTCTGCAAACAGAGAGACCTCTTTGTTTCGTACTCAACCTTGATTATTTGAAGCAGAGCCAGCAATTTATCCAAATTATGGGCCACATGTGTGAACCTGTTTAGGTCTAAAACTCACTTTTTTGCCCTTAGCTTACTATAAACATGTAGAGATAGGTAAATTAAATTTTTTACTCAATACATTGTTATATTGCTATTGCCCTGGTCAAGGGATGAGAGGTTGTATCTACTCTGAGTGCACAGAAGACTCTCTGGTTACCATCCTACTCTCACTTCCTGATTAAACAGAGAGTAGGGAATTACATCACCATGGTCGAACAGAGAAGATTTATCTCTAACAAGCATGTTTACAGATAAGCAATTGTTTACACTCCTCAGAGCACTGTAGCTTTATTTACACAGATTAATTCCCCTGTACTTATGTCCTTGTAACATGCTAATCACTGCTGTAAAACTACCTACAGCCTAACAAAGCAGTGTGAATCTGAAGCTGCTTGTGACTCTGTGAAGTACCATGGTGAGAAAACCCTTTAACGTATGCTGCACTCAGCCAGGGCAATATAAGCAATATTACAGGTTCCCTTTGGCAGCTGCTTGGCAGTGTGGAGAAGACGGGGGCACTGGTGCAGCTGTATCCATATCACATGCTTTCCGCTCTCTGCACTCTGCTCCGTTCTATATGTGTATGGTTCTCACTGTCCGTGGTCCTAAAGTTCTCTTCATATCCTTCATCTGCAGAATCTTTGTGTGTGCTGCACTCCTTACATACGTAACAGACCTCACTGCAGTTTATCTTTGGCTCTTACATTTTTTTTTGTTAGTTGTGATTGGGAGGCAATGACACCTGACCAGGCTGATTTATTTAACCCTTGAAGCATGTACAGCTTGGTTAACAGCCATTGAGTATCAATCAGCTCAAGATTTTATCGGTAATTTACACCACTGTATGCTTTCACAGAGGTACATATAGCAGCCTTCTTTTGGGAGTCCTCCTAATGTATATCTCTGATGGAAGGCATCAAACAAATTTTTAACCTAACTTTAGTTTGATTTATTTGCCACATAAAATAATACACACTATATGCTACTGCACACCCAAGAATGCAAAAAAAAAAATAGATCTCTATTCACATCAATAAGTGTCACAGATCCTACTTTGATGTATTATGTATTGGAAAACCATTCAAGTCAAATTAAGAAATAATGTCCTATCCAAATTATCCTACCTAAACAGGGCACTCACCCCAAAAAGTGTGACCTGTCACTGAATCGGGCATTAGTTACACATCATAAATATACTTAGTTTAATGGAAGATAAGTACTAATACAGAAAAAAAATTTATTATTCTCAAGGATACTGTAAAAATCTGCCTACCACTCCACATATACTCAATATTGACAGGCAAAAATCAATGTTCAAGATAACAACCAATAAGTCCTCAGTATGACTAAAATGACCAAAAGTGTACTACTACTAAAAGAAGGTCCTAAGTAAATATACCTCCCACTATAATGAGTGTCCCCTGTAACGAAATAGGATCATCGAGGAGAAAAAGTGTTCCATTTAATATATAATTTGTGTATTGTACTACTGTATAAGACATTTATAGATGCAAGGACAATAAGACAAGGATATTGATATGTCAGCCTGGGGGAAAGGGCTTACATAATAGTCAACCACTGGATAAACAAGTAATGAATAAATCAATTTTACAGTCTAGATTACTCACAATACCACGTGATAGGCATTTGGCATAGATATTGAGGTAGGAGCAGCCATGATTTAGGAGGCTTTGGTTGGTTGCTGGTGATGATTGTATGATTCGGTGTGTGTATAGGGTAAGTCTTCTTTTAACAATCATTATTAAAGGTTATGTTTTATTTGTGATATAGGGTCTACTTGACTCTGTTATTGATTAGTATAATAAGGAGAAAAATCAGGGGCGAAACATACAAGCAGCCATTCAAACTCCACTAATCTGTATATAAACAAAGTGAAGACCAGCACATAGATAATAATATACTAATCATCTCCTATACTAACATAACATTCAATCCTACAGGACAGACGGCTTGTGAAATGCAAAGTAGAGAATCTCAGAATATATTCACACAACAAGTAAAAATTACTTGTCAGATTCTGCCATTGAAAACTGCATCATCTGATACGGTTTTCAACAAATATTTTACATGCTTATTGCATGCGGAGAAAGGGTTGTTCTTTAGTTAAATCCCGATTTACATTCAGTAATGAGTCCCATTAATTTCCATGTGGTTTTCGATGTGGATCCATCTTGAAAAATGTTTTTGGCGCATATTGCATGACATTAATACAGTAATATATTTCCATGTGGAATACGGCCAAAGAATGAGCATGTTCAATGTTTTTTTCACCGCACATCCGTTTTTAAAAGCGACCACGGAAAATACACGTTGTATGAATTACAACGCATATTCTCTATTCATGTTAATTGGAATAATTTTCTTTTAATTTTTAGAAGAGTCGATTACAACTTAAAATACTCGTTGTGTGGACGTGGTATAAATCTATTCACTAAAATCAAGTGAAGATGCATGGTGAAACATATAGTGGGGAAAATAAGTTTGTGACACAACGGCAATCAAAGGTACACTTCAACTGTGAGAGACAGAATCTAAAAAAATCCAGAAAATCACATTGTATGATGTTTACATAATTAATTTTCATTTTATTACATGAAATAAGTATTTGATACAATAGAAAAACAGAAATTAGTATTTCTTACCAAAAACTTTGTTTGCAAATACAGAAGTCAGACGTTTCCTATAGTTCTTGACCAGGTTTGCACACACTGCAGCAGGGGTATTGGCCCTTTCCTCCATACAGATCTTCTCCAGATCTTTTGGGTTTCGGGGCTGTTGCTGAGCTTCATTGAGTTTCAGCTCCTTCCAAAGATTGATGATTGGGTTCAGGTCTGGAGTCTGGCTAGAGCACTCCAGGATCTTGAAATGCTTCTTAGGGAGCCACTCTTTAGGCCATGTCCCCACTGCACGGATTTTCGGACGGTTTTTCAGCCGGTTTGCGGTTTTTCAGACCGCCTGAAAAACCGGCCGAAAATGAGCTGTCGGACGGTTTTGTCGCCGGCGGTCCGTCGGCGAAACATTGTAGCAGCACAATCTTCCGTCTGGTTTCCCGACGGAAGATGTGCTTCTCAATGGGAGGGGGGAGGGCTGTTCTCCGCTCATCGCGGAGAAAAGCCGCCCCCCCCCCACGCGGCCGTGGGGACGGGCACAAAACAGGACAAATACTGGCCGGCAAACCCGCTGGTATTTGTCCTGTGCAGTGGGAACGCGCCCTTAGTTGTCCTAGCTGTGTGTTTTGGGTCATTGTCATGCTGAAAGATCCAGTCATGACCCATCTTCAATGCTCGTACTGAGGGAAGGAGGTTGTTGGCAAAAATCTTGTGATACATTCATCTTCCTTTCAATACGGTGCTGTCACCCTGTCCTCTTTACAGAAAAGCACCCCCAAAGTTTGATGTTTCCACCCCCATGCTTCATGGTTGGGATGATGTTCTTGGGGTTGTACTCATCATTTTTCTTCCTCCAAACATGGCAAGTGAAATTGATCCCAAAAAGTTCTATTTTGGTCTCATCTGACCAAATGACCTTCTCCCATGCATCCTCTGAATCATCCACAAGGTCATTGGTGAACTTCAGATGGGCCTGGACATGTGCTGGCATCAGCAGGGGGACCTTACATGCCCTGCAAGAATTCAATCCATGACAACATAGTGTGTTACTAACCGTAATCTTTGAGACTGTGGTCCCAGCTCTATTCAGGTCATTGACCAGATTCTCCTATGTAGTTCTATGCCGATTTCTGACCTTTCTCAGAATGATCCTTACCGCACGAGGTGAGCTCTTGCATGGAGCCCCAAACTGAGGAAGATTGATAGTCATCTTGTGTTTCTTCTATTTTCTAATAATTGCACCAACAGTTTTTGCCTTCTCGCTAAGCTGCTTGCCTATTGTTCTGTAGCCCATCCCAGCCTTCTGCAGGTCTACAATTTTATCCCTGGTGTTCTTAGACAGCTCTTTGGTCTTGACCATAGTGGAGAAGTTGCAGTGTGATTGAGTGTGTGGACATGTGTCTTTTTTATACAGGATCAAACAGGTGCAGCTAACACAAGTAATGAGTGCAGAATAGGAGGGCTTCTTAAAGAAAAACGAACAGGTCTGAGAGAGCCAGAATTCTTCCTGGTTGGTAGGGGATCAAATACTTATGACCAATAATTTTTTTGTACTTCACCCATGTAGATGCAACTTTATTGATCACTTTTATTTCAATTTTTAGTGGATGTGAAATGACCAAAAAACAGCAATTCTGGTGCTTTGGAATTTTTTTCTTCTACAGTCTTCAGCGTACAGGATAAATGATGTTATATTTTAAAAGATCAGACGTTTACGGACTTGGCATATATATATATATATCAAGTCCACCTAGGGTAGTTGACCACTAATGGACTTGATGGTCAGTATACTCTATTGCATTGTATAAGCAATGCAATAGGGTTTACGAAGATGGCGGTTCTAGCACTTACTGCCTGGAGAGGTGCAGATCACAGTGAAAAACGTTGCACAGAACCGGTTCTAATTCACTTAAATGCCATGGCCCGATCACTGCGGCATCTAAAGGGTTAAACAGCAGAGCGTAGAGTCGGCTCTGATCTCTGCTGTTAGTGGCAGGGGTCAGCTGTTTCGAACAGCCAGTACCCACTGCAAATGTAGCAGGCTCTATACTCCCTCAATACTGGTTATGTCATGGTGGTTTAAGGGGTTAAAATATGCTTGTTCATGCATACAGCACTGTTCTCCGCTTATTTTTTCTTAGCATACATACATTATCCACTCCTTGGTAAACATGCATAATGCTGTAAATTAAAGAACCTGAAACTGTAATTTGAATGCTCGATAATAAAATGAATATACAGTATATAGAAAATATCTGCAGCAAGCTGAATAATCGTACATGTGTAAATAAATGAGGAAACCGCACAAATAATGAGAAACCAGTCATTTTAGTACAAATTAATTAGCATTAAAGAGGTATGTGTTTACTAAAATTTACCGTAGGCTAGGTATATTTTCTGGAATCATGATAAATAGTAGTCGACTATGTGCTACATCAATATGTGTGGGTTTTGTTCTTAGTTAAGAAAACATTCTGCAGCTGAGAGATAACTCAACTATCATGTAATGTGGCCGTTTCCAGGGAAACTATGTTTTATTTTTGAATAGAAGAACAAATTAGGTGAGTAAAACATCTGTAAACTGCCAGTACATAAGTCAAGACAGCAGAGGGTAGAGTTTATGAGCCCGCGCTAAGCAAGAATAATAAAGAGCAGCATATAACTTAGTGGTAATTAGCTATATTTCATAAGAATATTCTTAATAACCTTCTGCAGTTTACTACTTTCTGTATTTCATTCATGTAATTAATTAGAAAATTATAAAGGGGATGTGAAAATCATAATAGCTTTAACTCAAATACTGAATATTTTATGTATCCATTATACATGGTGAAATACTAACTTATTTAAGAATATTTTCCAAATTTTCTAGCATAGTGGCTACTGTATTATAATTATATTATGTATTATTAATTATACCCAAAATCAATGAATGTTCCCCCAACATTCCCCTCATCTATCAACCGTTAAGAACATTCTATAATTGTAACTATTAAAGTGCAGCTGTATTAAGACCTCATTCAAACTTCTGCATTCATGATTTCTCTTCTGTCAGACAGAATAAACCTTAAAGGGGTTTTGCCACCATGTAATGTTGACGTGGGAACCTCCAAAATGGGTATTTAATCACTTTTCTAAATATATGTGATTACAAAAAGTGAAAACTCTGAGAGCTACAGCATTTCTCAATCCCCCTTGGTTACCTCAATGCTTTCCCTAGTCACGACCCAGGAGCTGAAAGGCCGTGCTTGTGTGAATCCCTTCTTATCTGATGACAGGCAAAATGAATGGTCTTTTAAGGCACCGGGTAGCAATATGTTTTCTTTTGTATACAGAATAAACTAGTTGTAGTGTTATTAGATCCCTGCTTTATCTGATGACAGAGAATATGAAGGAGCTTTCAAGCTGCTGTGTAGAATAGGTGTTGTCTTTTGTATACAGAATCCACAAGTTATAGTTTAATTATTTCAATGAACATGTCACAGGATCCCTTATGCAGCTTTGTGCTCTGGCTGTGTGCGCCTCTCTCTTTCAGCTCAGTGGCTTGTTTACATTAGCTTCTTAGCAGATAAAGCTCCTCCTGACAGTGCACTCTGAGGCTGGCTGTGTCTTGCTGTATTGAGTATCCACTCTTGTACTGTTTTTTATTTCACTTAAGTTTTGTGATGCTACCTTGGATTCCTCACTCCTCACTCGCCCCCACCCTCTCTCCCCTGCAGCTTCATGACTCAGCGTGATTTGTTTACATCTTGCTTTCATGCTGAGAGGAGCTAAGTAAGTGCGTCTTGGCAAATCCCCTTTAAAGGGGTTTTTGCATCAGGCTATTTCAGAGACTGCTCTTCAAAGCCAGTTTCAGGCTTCCACTTTCTGTTCTGGCTGTGGACAGTTCTATGGCAGAAACTGACATTTAGCCCTGCGATGCCTAGTCAAGTTTATTAAAGGGGCATTGTTGATTGTGGGGGAGGAGGGTATGGGTGGGGTTTAAAGCAGAGAACAAAGCTATAGAGCTCTAAAGGGTGAACGTTTGTCAGTAAAATAGACAAACAAGCTCCGGTGCTGCTAAGAAGACACAACAGGGTGTTAAAGGGGTTGTCTCACTACAAGGATTGCTTTTTAAGTTAAAGATCTTACAAAAACAAGTCACTTTGCAATATATGTCCATTAACAGTATCCTGCCTATTCTGAGATATCCCCTCTTGAATGGGCTGCATCAGCTCCTCAGGTTGCTACAGCTACACACCTGTTCAATCTCTCATGATAGGTTGCCAGCACTGGTTGCTATAGCTACAGACCTGGCCTCTACTACAGCCTAGTAAAAGCCAGTAAACACGACCCTGAATTCAAAGTGAAACCAAGAAAATAGGACTGAGGTAAGATGAATCAATGAAGTGAGAGAACCCCTTTAAGTCCAAATATATGTATCCAGCTATCGTATAAGCGTCTATATTGGACACAGATATCCTGAGCGGGATGTCCAACCCACTATATATCAGTGTAGCAAAGAATCAGGATAAGAACAAATATGGATTTTGCAAGAGATATTTTTACTATATGAGGTCTTCATATGTTGAATTTGAAACATCAACAAGATACACGTATGAGATCTTCATATGTTGCATTTGAAACATCAACAAGATACACGTATAATAACAATGTTACAAGGGCTGTGAATATTACAGAGAGCGCAATACCATATATCAGAGATAGTAGCCAACCCTAATCACAATCCCTTGGAGTGAAGCAAATTCTGATCTCCTTCGGGCGGGTAATATGGCAAACTCACGGTATGTTGCTCGCTGTGAAGAGTGCTTTTCAGCAGAGCCGCTTATCCTCCTTCTGGATCTCTCGATCTCTCAAGGGACTACACTCGTACTCTCAGCTAACAGGGATGAAGGCTCTGCGCCTGCGCGACGCTTCGGGGACCACCCCCTTTGTCAAGCTCCATAAGCGGCTCTGCTGAAAAGCACTCTTCACAGCGAGCAACATACCGTGAGTTTGCCATATTACCCGCCCGAAGGAGATCAGAATTTGCTTCACTCCAAGGGATTGTGATTAGGGTTGGCTACTATCTCTGATATATGGTATTACGCTCTCTGTAATATTCACAGCCCTTGTAACATGGTTATTATACGTGTATCTTGTTGATGTTTCAAATGCAACATATGAAGATCTCATACGTGTATCTTGTTGATGTTTCAAATGCAACATATGAAGACCTCATATAGTAAAAATATCTCTTGCAAAATCCATATTTGTTCTTATCCTGATTCTTTGCAACCCCTTTAAGTCACCATCGTGGCCACTACTAGAGCAGAAAGAGGTGATTTGCAACTGAGGAAGCTTGTGTACACAAGCAGGAGATAAGAACTGCTCTAGCTCTGTAATAAAGCAAAATTAGAACAGCAATGTATTTGGTAATAGATTTAATTTACCTTTTGCTTACATGTATAAAGCTAATCGATGTGGTGAGAATACACCTTTAATATTAAGAAAATATTATTCTAGTGAGTTATTAACAAATGCATATTTTGTTTGTATTTCATAATTCATTATTTTTCTATATTGCTGCATTATAGATATAGTCTCACTAGAGAAGGATGAAAAACAAATCTCCAAGAGGGACGCCAATTGAACATTTGTACTAATGTAACAAAACTAAACCATGACCGATAACACACCAAGTTTTCACAGCATAGAATGTTCTCTTTTTCAGTGCTTTTAAATGGGCTTTGCTTACAGATATGCACATATAATACAGAAAGCTGTGGTATCAGAGTCAAGCTGAACTGTGCTACATTTGCATGACATTCACGTTCTGTATTTATAAATAGGGTGGAATATGTTAGTCCACTTCAGTTTTGACGTTCATATGTTAAAAGCAGAAAAAATTAGAAAACTGAAGTATCTGAGCAACCTTGGCAACAGTCAAATTTTGCTGGCTAGATCACTACAGACGTGGCAGAGCATAAAGAACGGGGCCGGACCGGAGGCAGAGCCGGGATTAGGGAGGCCCCCGCATAGCCCGGCCTGCCGGAACCACGCCCCCCGCAGCGTGTGCGGCGTGCGTTCCGTGCAGGGGTGGGGGCGGAGTACTTAAACCACACCCTGCATGGAGTGGGGACCAGAAGCGGCGGTGGCAAAGCAGTCCCACCCTCCCTCCCTTTTGTTTTTTTGGGGAAGAGTTTATGTTGGTCTGCAACTGGGCATCTGGTTGTCTTTTCTGTCACAGTGGCGGTGGGGTGGGGTCCTTGTAGTGTGTGGGAATCGGTGGGGCAGATATAATTTGGTCTCCCCTTGTTTGGTGGCTCTTTGAGGAATGGTCTGGCAAAGGCAGGGACTCTACAGGGCGGTGTCCTTGAGAGCTGGTGGAGAGTGTCAGCCATCTGAGATGGCTTTTGGTGCCCTTGAGTCGGGGATGACGGCTGAGGACAATGTAAGGAGATCGGAGCATCGGGCTTTTCGTCAGACCTATGTTAACTCCAAGGACCTCAGCCCCATGGTTACAGATAATGTTCAGAGTATTTGTTTGATTTTGATGGGAAGGAGGTATGCATGGGTTCCGGTTGCATATCTTTGTTTTGATTATGTGTGTTATATTTGTATGTATGTTAATAAAACAGCTGCTGTGGCAAATTCATCCACCTTTGTTTCCGTGTCCTTATTAAGGGTTGCTGATGAGAATTGGCATGTGGCGGTAGCATGGTGGGAGGGGAGGAAAAAGGGGGTGGAGGAGGTAGGCACTGCACGGGTGCAAGAAATTTAACCTATTATAATGTGGCACATCACTTTATACCAATTTTGAGTGAATTTTAGTGTTTTTGTTTTGTCCTAATATGTCAACTAGGTTCAGTAAGCTATCTTTGCTACATCAATAGGTCAGAGGATCTCCAAAATAGCATGGGGTGCTCCAAGTAAGAAATGGATCATACTTAGAAAAAGTGGTCCAAGAACCAGTGAAATGGCTGGATTTAAGGTTACATAGCCACAGAACTGTCAGTGCACCCATACTAATCCTGTTCTTCTGCCTAAGTCTGAGCATCAGAACTGGAGCATGGAGGAGTGGATAAGGTGGCCTGATATGATGAATCACATTTTGTTTTACATCATGTTGTTTGCCATGCACGGCTGATGCCAGGGTCCTAAAACATCTGGGGCCTGAGCCCTTTATGTTTAAGTTTTGCTCAGTAGGGCTGCCTTCACATAGCATTTTTCATGCCACATTATGAACTGCGGCATATATTTTTACAGAGAAAAAAAACGTATGTTCCTGTCACTAACTTTATGGGTATTCCACATGGATCCTGTCCATCACCTCAACAGTCACTATACAATGAAAATCAAAACTGACAAATTTGCTTTTTCAAAAGCGCTCACCTACGTATGACAGTGTAATACCTTACAAATAACAGTCACCAAATAATACACCTACTGTATACATGGAGCAAATAGTTGTTGAAAAAAAAAAAAACTCTAACAATATCAAGACTCAAAACTATTACTACTTAAGGATCAAAGAATACTTCCAGACCATGACAAAACGCGACCACCACATGTGACTATTAGTTGTACACAGGCTCTGAAGACATATACCACCGCCATACAGTGACCAGATAGTGGTAGATACTAGTTGTATGTAGGCGCTCTGCAGAAATAAAAGTAATTACACTGCACATTTAGTGACTCACAGGAGACATCTTTTCTGATCAGTCGTTCACTTTCCCTTCTCTTCTCCATCCGGCAAAGACCACCATCATGACCTCCTGGACACGATTCATCTCTGCACTTAACACAAAAACATAAAAGAATTCTCACTTTTCCAGCACATATATACCTACCAACCTACCTACATACTTGGGGGTTTATATAACTCCTTCCTACTGGGAGTTTATACAGGAAAGCATAGTAGCACACTATCCCCACAGCATCTTGCTTTTCTATGGTAGAAAAGCCAGGTGCCTGCAGTGGGAGATGGGGAGTCGCCCATCGTTCCTTTATAGGCCCCCATTAGGTAGATTAATAGACCCCCTCCCAGTACTTAGGTTTATAGATCTCCTCAGTAGATAAGTATATAAGTTATATGTCCCTCAGTAGGTAGGTATATAGCTAATAGAGTCCCCCCCATATATAAATATATAGGTAATATGGTCCCTCAGTAGGTATATAGATAATAGCATCCCCCAGTCTGTAGATAGGTAATAGGGTCCCCCAGTCTGTAGATAGGTAATAGGGTCCCCCAGTCTGTAGTTAAGTAATAGGGCCCGTAGTATAAAAAGATTATTCATAGAGCCCGCAGTTTAAATAGAAAAGTAATAGGGCCCCCAGTAGAGATAGGTAGGTAATAGAGCCTCCAGTAGATATAGGTAGGTAAAAGGGCCCCCAGTAGATATAGGAAGAAAATAGGGCCCCCAGTAGATTTAGGCAGGTGATAGGGCCCCCAGTAGATTTAGGTAGGTGATAGGGCCCCAGTAGATATAGGTAGGTGATAGGGCCCCAGTAGATATAGGCAGGTGATAGGGCCCCAGTAGATATAGGCAAATGATGTGGCCCCCAGTAGATATAGGCAGGTATTGTGGCCCCCAGTAGATATAGATAGGAAATAGGGCCCCCAGTAGATATAGGTAGGTAATAGGGCCCCCAGTATATATAGGTAGGTGATAGGGCCCTCAGTAGATTTATTTAGATGATAGGGCCCCCAGTGGATATAGGCAGATGATAGTGCCCCCAGTAGATATAGGCAGGTGATAGAACCCCAGTAGATATAGGCAAATTATGTGGCCCCCAGTAGATATAGGTAGGTAATAGGGCCTCAAGTAGATATAGGCAGGCAAAATGGCCCCCAGTAGATATAGGTAGGTTTTACGGCCCCACTAGACACAAACAGGTAACCGGGCCCCCAGTAGATATAGGCAGGTAATAGGGCCCCCAGTAAATATAGACAGGTAATAGGGCCCCCAATAGATATAGGTAGCTGAGATGGTCCCCAGTAGATATAGGTAAATGATATTGCCCCCAGTAAATATTGGTAGGTAATAGGGCCCCCAGTAGATTTAGCTAGGTAATAGGACCCCCAGTAGATTTAGGTAGGAAATAGGGCCTCCAGTATATACAGGTGGGTAATAGGGCCCCCAGTAGATTTAGGTAGGTGATAGGGCCCCCAGTAGATATAGGCAGATGATAGGGCCCCCAGTAGATTTAAGTAGGTGATAGGGCCCCCAGTAGATATAGGCAGGTGATAGGGCCCCAGTAAATATAGGCAGGTAATAGGGCCCCCAATAGATATAGGTAGCTGATAGGGCCCCCAGTAGATATAGGCAAATTATATAGCCCCCAGTAAATATTGGTAGGTAATAGAGCCCCCAGTAGATTTAGGTAGGTAATAGGGCCTCCAGTATATATAGATAGGTAATAGGGCCCCCAGTAGATATAGGTAGGTAATAGGGCCCCCAGTAGATTTAGGTAGGTTATGGGGCCCCCAGTAGATATAGGCAGGTAATAGTCTCCAGTAGATATAGGTAGGTAATAGAGCCTCCAGTAGATAACGGCAGGTAGTAGGGCCACTATGTGATCTCTGTATGATAGTGTTTAAGGTTATATTGGAGCTTGTATAGTGGCAGCATAGACTTGTCCCTGATTGTCAAGGAAGTGTATACCTGTCCGTGACACTATAATAAGGGGTTTCTCTGTGCCAATTTTTGTTTTTTGTTTGTGGTTATAGTGTTGTTTATTTTAGAAAGGGACGAGGTGCGTGACCGAGGGAAATTTTATAAGTGGATATTGTATGTGGACTGGTGGGAGTTTTGTGCCAGGACTGTTTTTTGTTCCCAGTCCGGCCCTGGCCCCCAGTATATAGGTTGGTAATAGGGACCCCAGTATATATAGGTTGGTAATGGGGACCCCAGTATAGATATAGGCAGGTAATAGGGCTCTCAGAATATATAAGCAGGTAATTAGGTAATAGGACCCCCAATAGATATAGGCAGGTAATAGGGCTCCCAGTAGATAGAGGCAGGTGATAGGGTCCCCCGTAGATATAGGCAGGTGATAGGGTCCCCAGTAGATATAGGCAGGTGATAGGATCCCCAGTAGATATAGGCAGGTAATAGGACCTTCAGTAGATATAGGCAGGAATAGGGTCCTCAGTAGATATAGGCAGGTAATAGGGCCCCCAGTAGGTATAGGCACTTAATAGAGCCCGCATTATAGATGTAGGCAGGTAATAGTGCCCCCAGTAGATAAAAGGTTGGTAATAGTGCCCCCAGTATAGATATAGGCAGGTAACAGGGCCCCCAGTAGATATAGGCAGGTAATAGTCTCCAGTAGATATAGGTAGGTAATAGAGCCTCCAGTAGATAACGGCAGGTAGTAGGGCCCATAGTATAGATATGGGCATGTAATAGGGCGCACAGTAGAGATATAGGCAGGTAATAGGGCCCACAGTAGATGTAGGAAGATAATAGGGCCCCCAGTTGGTATAATCAGATAATAGGGTCCTCCCAAAATGTAT
>JAODAL010019329.1:0-72394 GCA_025379985.1 Phyllomedusa bahiana | reverse complement strand
CCCCGAAAAACTGGTTAAAAAATCTTTTTTTTTTCTCAATATGCCCCACTTGGAATTTTTTTTGGGGTTTCCCAGTTTTTCTATGTATGTGAATAACCCATTAGAAAGAAAATCTTGTCCGCAAAATAAAAGCCCCTATTGTCTTTTGTGGGTGGAAAAATAAAGAAGTTTGGCTTTCAGAAAGGCGAGGGGGGGAAA
Organism: Phyllomedusa bahiana; assembly: GCA_025379985.1. Taxonomy (NCBI): domain Eukaryota; kingdom Metazoa; phylum Chordata; class Amphibia; order Anura; family Hylidae; genus Phyllomedusa; species Phyllomedusa bahiana. The sequence goes on along the minus strand of JAODAL010019329.1, from coordinate 72,196 downwards.
AAAACAAACGGTCCCCCCAAAAAAAACCCCCTTTGGTCCTTAAGGGGTTAAGGGGGCGGCTCTAGGTGTTGGGCCGCCTTTTTGGGGGCGTTACTCGACTTATGATGGTAGATTGAAATAGTGATTTTGTTAGGGGTAGGTAATGGTAAACTAGTCCCTTTTTGTTAGGAGTGGTAATTGTTGTGTTTCACAAATGGTATTTTTGAATTGGGTTATTGTTTTAATTGATTTAATAAAGGTTTTTTTTAGAGATGTTGATTTGCTAAGTTCCTTTTCAGTGATTTTTCTTACCTAAAAGGGTGCCCTAGTTACAGGGGGGCTATTCTAACTACAGAAGTGTACTAAAAAAAGAGGGGACTATTCTACCTACAGGGGTACGCTAAACAAAAGGGGGGGCTTTTAGTACGGGGGTTTGTACTAAATTCGGGGGTTGTTTTACTAAGCGGTCCCCTAAATTTTAAGGGGGGTTTTTTTCTACAGGGGGGCCCATTTTTTTAAAAGGGGGGTCCCCTTAAAGTACGGGGGCTCCCAAAGTACGGTGGAACTATTCTACCTACGGGGCCCCCTATTCTACTACGGGGCCCCCTTTCCCATCTACGGGGGGTTGTTTTTTTTCCTACATAGAGCCCAAGTCCCTACATGAGCCCCAGCTATCTAGTCTGCCCGGGGCCCCCAACCTACCTAGTATGCTCAGGGGCCCCAAAGCTACCTGAAATCCCCGGGAACCCCAGTACCTAGCTACCTCGGGGGGGCCTGTTGTACCTAATATTGACTGGGGGGCCCAAAATCTATTCCCTACCTATGGGCCATTATATTGGGAGTTTTACATTGGAATGGGCACTCAGGGGGAAAAAATTTATAAAAAAAAGTGGGAGCTAGGTGTTTGTGTTGAAATTCTGCGGGAGAGTGGGGAGGGAGAAGTCATCATGGAGGTTGGATGAATAGAGAAAAAAGGAAAGTGAACGACTCCAGACAGATGTCACCTGGGGGCCCAAAAAGTAAGTAAATTTTTGCAAAGCACCGTGTCCTGGTTCCCCCCACTCAGGGTCACTGAATGGGGGGAAATTTGGTTTGGGAAATGGTTTATATTTAAAACATTTAGGGCGGTATTTTCAGTTTTTTTTTATGGGGAGTGTGTGGTGATTATGTGGCAGTTTTATTAGGTGCTTGTTGTTGTTGTTGTTTTGTGTTTTGTTTTTGGTATGTGGTTTATCAATAAACATTATGGTGGGGGGGCTAGTCAGTATATGGTTGTGATATGTTGTGGTTTATTGGTCTTTGTTATTGTTGCTGGGGCAATATTGATCTGGGTTATTGGTTTGGTCAGTAACATTATGGATGACATAGGGGGATCATGTGGAGGTTTTTGATGCCCTTGATTGAATGAGCACAAAAACGTTAGATGTACCTTGTAAAGAAAGAATTAAACTAAAACAATGGTGAAATTGCATTTTTTTTTTTCTTAGACCCAGAAAAAAATTTTTTTCTTTTTTGAGGGTGGCGATGGTTGTAGGCCGGGGAGATGGCCTGGCTCCGTGTTCCCGGGGGGGGGGGGAGGGGGGAAAAGGGGGGGGGGGTGGGTGCTGGAGGGCGGAGCCAGGGACGGAGCTGGGGGGGGGGGGCAGACGCTCCAGCTGCATGGGGCCCCAAAATTTCTGATGGTGGCCCTTGCCCCATCAGTTGTATGTTATAGGCAGGCAGGCTGAAAGTTATGTATACTGTAACCTAACTTATGTCACAAATTTATTAATTCAGACTAATTGTCAGCTTGTGGTCAGTTTTGTTATGGATATTACTTATATGATTTTGCCCATAGAGCGGGACAATCGTCGCAAAAAAATATAATATTGAACGCTTGAATTTAGTAAAGCAATGTATAAAACTGACCCACTGAGTGAAAAGGGCTTTCACAATAAATATATATTACTGTCGATACGATTATGGCGATACCCAATTTATAGTTTTTTTTATGTTGAAGCGCTTTAAAAAGAAAGTGTTTTTATTGTGACAAAAACAATATTTTTGCATCCCTATCTTCTAGCAGCCATAACTTTTTTATTTTTCTGTACACAGCACTGTGTAGAGATTTTTTGTTGTTGGATGAACTAATGTTTTAATTGGTATCACTTTGGTGTTTATATGAGTTTTTGATCGCTTTTTATTCCATTTTATGTGCTGCGGGATGAACAAAAATCGCAATTCTGTGATTTTTTTTCATTTTTTTTATGGCATTTACCGTGGCAATAACAAATATGTGTATTTTATTTATTTTTGATCTTTTTTGGGGCGATTGGCATTTGTAAAGGGGAAAAGGGCGGTGTACGTGTTTTTGTTTTATTTTTCGTTTTCACATTTTTTTTTAACTTTTTCTCACAAGGGTCTTGTATCAGTGATCTCCAGATCACTGATACAATAGAGAGCCGTACATAGTAGAACTGTTATGTACCGGTCTTTATGGCAACTGTCACTCACTACACCCAGTAATACCTACAGGACACTGCCAGGCATTGAGATGTTATAAAAGCTTCCAGGCTGTCAGGTAAGCAGCCAGCAGCTGTGATCATGCCGCAGCTCCTCCGAGGAAAGACAGAAGGAGTTCAGGAGTTCATAACCTGCGACCGGAACTCACTCAGGCCGCGGGTGATGCAGCATGGGGCTAGCTGCAATATACAGCTGGTCTCATATCGCAATCACGCGGGCCCCCTTTAGAGCGCACACGAAGTCCAGGACGTACCAGTATGTCCATTTGCGGGAAGTCACTTCCCACTAGGACGTACCGGTACATCCAATGCCGGAAAGGAGTTTATGAATATCTACACACTGGAAACAGCTGTGTGTTGATCTGGAAGATCAGGTGACCAAAGGGGTGTGTTTTTTCAGAGCAGCCTTTTTAGCTACTCCCATTTGGTTTTGCCTCCCAGGACTTTCAACATGAGGTTAAACAACAAGAGTGTACACTGAGACTGAGGTTGGGAAAAAGGAAGGTGAATAAAGCACAATAAAGTATCCTAGGCCTTGTAGTTTTAGGCTATGTCTCCACTGCATAGCTTTACGATTGTATCTTCGGCGCTTTTAGTTTTTTAAAAGCGCCGAAGTTACGATCATTCGTGCAACCCCATAGGCGGCAATAACAAAGACGTTGTATAATACGCCGATGCTTTTAGTTTTCTTGCCGTCTTCCCATACAATACATGACCCAGAGCAGTGCCGACTTGGGGAACCTAAACCCCCCTTAATTCCCAAAAGACCATACCTTACCAACCCCCCCCCCCACCCCCAATTAAAACACAACGAATTGCAATGGATTGACTGGCCACAGCAGCCGTTTTATTAACAAAAATACAAAAAAGTAAAAAATAACCTTTTTATCAAACTACATTCCGAAATAACCACACCCCCCCAAAACTTCCACACCTGAATAAACACACCGAGCATTCCACACCATCGGGGCTGCTGGTCTTTGGAGCCACTCACACGGTCTGGCGACCCAACCACCTTTTTTGTAATTACCCTCAGCCGTCACCCCCAGCTCGAGGGCACCAAGCGGCCACCTCTGGCGGCCGCTACATCACCTGGCTCTCAGGAAGCCAGACCAACCACATGTTCCATCATGTGATTATAGAGCCATAGAGGGCTATGACTCCCACCACCATCACCTAGCTCCAAGGACCCCACCGCCACAGCAAGCATGGGTGACCTCCTCACACATGCGCCGCACCCCACAGCCCCAGTGCTCGCTCTACCCCCTCCTGAATCCCCAAAATCCACAGATCTAGGCCTACGGCATTAAGGTATACTCCATCGGCCCTCCAAAAATTGCCCTCGGCGGGCTCCAGCTCCCAGTGCCGAACAAAAAACCCACCATTCCGCGCCACGAAACCCGAAATAGCCCTATTCAACTTAATGCGGGCCTTGTTAAGACACTCGACCGAGAGTGTCCCACGCCACGCCTTTCGGGGAATGATCTCCGACCAGACTAGCAGAATGCCAGGGAAAAGCGACCACAGCCGCAGTAAGTCGTGGCGAAGGTCCCGGATCAAGTCCCGAACTGGGCGGTAGCCCAAATCGTTACCTCCAAGGTGAATCACCAACACGTCCGGCACTCGATCCCACTGGGTAAAACTATGAACCTCCGGCAGCGGGTTCCTCCAAAGCATACCACGCACTCCCAGCCACCGTATCACAGCCACTTCTCTCGGCACATCCATCTGTCGTCCACTCAAGCGCAACTCCGCTCGCTCAGCACCCCAGAACACAAAGGAGTGTCCCAGGATGCACACCAGACCCGGAGGCTTAGAACCTGAGAAGAAAAAACAAATACCATGGAAAGGGAGGGGAAAGAAAACCAAAATCACCAAAGAAGAAGCGAAAAGAAGACCAGACCGAGAAGGAAGGAGAGGGATAAGGGGAAAGGGGAATGGGGATGGGGTAACTGACACTAGCAGTCTATCAAATGAGGTCGAATACACAGCCGGAAACATTCTGATTCCCAGCGCCTAATCCTCTTCACTGCTGCCGGAGAGAGAACTAAACTCGCTGCCTCTGTTGCAGCTCCAATCCGGAACGAGTGAGGAGCGTACCTGGCCGGATCCAAACCCTACTGGCCCAAACACCTGCAAAACACCCCCGTGAACTGAAAACGGGGCAAAAACTTACCCCCAACATGTTGCAACAACGGTCCCGAAGGTGACTGGAATGCAGCCGAATACATCCGAAAACACCGCACCGGGCACAGGGTAGAGCCCCGTACCTCGCCCAAAACCACCACCTTCCCATGATCAAAAACATCAGTCTTGGATCGCCGAATTCTAAACCGTACCGTATCCTCCAAGTCTTCAATATCTTCCCAACGTAAACCCCCGCCCACCTTTCGGCTAGGTGAGACAAGTTCCCCAATACGTAGAGCCCCGAAGAACACCCAAGAAAACTGCAAACGAAACAAACGCAACTCGGCTGTAGACGGGCAAACCTGCTCCAACACCACACCCAGCCTTTCAAGCAAACGGAAATCCACATGCCGACGGCCATCCCGACCGCCCCTTCCGAAAACCCCTTACCACCTGTCGTACAACAAAGTCCTTAGTGCAATCGCCCTCCGCCCGAAGCTTAAAACCACAAGCCAATGCAGACAAACAGCGGTTAACCCTCGATACCGACCAACCGTCCCTTGAGACATGACCCAGAACACAGCACAGCACCCAAGGCCTATCACTCGCCCACACAACTGCGCCCAGCCCCTGAAGCCACACATTCCAAACATTCCATGCTGCTTCATAGGCCACCCATGTCTTCTAAGAAAGGGACGCCCGGATTAATCTGCTGGCTTCCCGTTGACCAGATCCCACCAGTGAGCCGGACAAGGCAGCCCTGTGACCGATGCTCCTGGCGCCAGCTCCCGAAAGCGGTCCCACTGAAAACGAGACAAGGCATCCGCTAGTGAGTTATCCACTCCCGGAATGTGTTCCGCCACCACCCACGCATTAAGAGCCAAACACCGCAATACTAGCTGACGCAAAAGACGAACCACTGGAGGAGAGGATGCCGACAAATTATTGATGGCTTGCACTACCCCCATATTGTCGCAGTGAAACCTAACCTTCTTATCCCCTAATCTCAACCGCAACCCCTATGGGAAACAACTCAAGCAAAGCCAAATTCCGCACCAAACCCGATTGCACCCAGTCCCCAGGCCAACTGCCTTCACACCACTTCCCTTGCGAATAGGCACCAAAGCCCATGCTACCAGACGCATCAGTGAAAATATCCACCTCCGCGTTCGTAAATGAATCCCCTAACATCAAAGAACGACTGTTGTAACGTTCCAAAAATTCCCCCCCGCACTCGCAAGTCCTCCCTCAACTCCCCAGAAAGCCGCAAAAACTGGTGAGGCGCACGCACTCCATTGGTAGCGAACGGCAGGCGCCTGCAGAAAACCCTGCCCATAGGCATGATGCGACAAGCAAAGTTAAGCTTGCCCAACAGGGATTGCAACTCCCGAAGAGGAATCTTCTTCAGCAACCTCGCCCGCCGAACCTCCAACCGCAAGGCCTCGAGCTTCTCCGAGGGCAAGCTACAAGTCATAGCCCGTGTGTCAATTCGAATCCCAAAAAAATTCAAACAAGTGGCGGGGCCTTCCGTTTTTTCCGGAGCCAACGGCACCCCAAAGTGCTCTGAAACCCATTGCATTGTCCGCAACAACAGCTCACAAACATTGGAGCATTCAGGACGAATGCACAAAAAATCATCCAGAAAATGGATGATCGAAGGAACCCCTGCCACATCCCAAACCACCCATTCCAGAAACGAAGTAAAAGCCTCAAAATAGGCACAAGAAATTGAACAGCCCATTGGCAGGCACCGGTCGACAAAAAACGCACCTTCCCAAAAACACCCCAACAACCGCACGCTGTCGGCATGCACTGGCAATAAGCGAAATGCCGCTTCTATGTCAGTTTTTGCCAACAACGCTCCTGAGCCATACCGCCACACCCAAAGAGTAGCTGTATCAAATGACGTGTACGCGACTGAACAAAGCCCCGGATCAATGCCGTCATTAACCGACTGGCCCCGCGGGAAGGTGAGATGGTGTATGAGTCGGAATTTTCCCGGTTCCTTCTTGGGCACCACACCCAATGGGGAAACAATTAAATCCGGGAATGGAGGCTCCACAAACGGACCAGCCATGCGCCCCAACGAAACCTCATTCCCCAACTTGTCAGACACCACCTCCTTGTGCTCCAAGGCTGACCGCAAATTTTTTAAAGAAAAGGGGACCGTATGCCCAGGAGATGGGATACGAAAACCATCCCTAAAACCATGCTTCAAAAGCTCAGCAGCCTCCCTATCCGGATACCTGTCGAGGTACACCCGCATCCTTTCCACCTTCACCGGGGTCTGACCCCTGGCCACCCGTACCTCCCCCTCTCCCTTTTCCCTTCTTTGGACACCGGGACAAACCATGGGACCCGGCATTGCACTTGGAACAGAGGTGCTTAAACCTGCACCCTACCCCAAATTTACAATGGCCTTCATTAAAGAGCCAGCACAATCCAAGTTTCTGACCTCCCGACGATGAGGAACCAACAGAGGTTCCGCCCGATTGGCCGGTGCCCCCGGCCCCGCCCTGAAAGGGATGCCCATATCGCGAGGGATCCATCACCCGCAGCCACTGACCAATATCTTTATGGTCCCAACGAATGAAGGGCCGCACCGCCTTCTGCTGCCGGAACTGCTCATCAAAACGGAGCCAAGCATGACCCCCAGCGACCCAGGGCGCCTCCCCCATCGCAGCCAGGTACCAAAAAAGGGCGGGGCAATTTTCCACAACATTCTCCCCAATTGCGGTGGCCAACATGGCCCAGGCCTGCACCCAATTGGTAAAGGTCTGCGGAATAAGCCGCCACCTTCGCTTTTCCTCCTCCTCCTTCTTACTTTCCTCCCGTTTTCCCTTGTCCAGATTGAAGTTTTCCAAAGGGAGGAGGGAAAATATCTCGACATATTCGTCTTTCCAAATTTTTTCCCGAACCTCCTTCTTCAAATGCGCCCCCAGCGGGCCCTCAAAGCAAACATACACCTCCCCTCTTTCTTTGTCGTCTAACCGGACTCCATCCCCCAGCACCTCCTTATCCGTCTGCACCGAAACCATCATAACCCGAGCCACCGGAGCCTGAACCCCGCTACCACCCACACCAATCGCCGCACCAGACACCGCGGCCAATGCTGGGCCCCAAGCACCCACAGGAGTGTCGGCACCCGCGCCCCCTTGACTAAAGCGCGCTAGCAATTCCTGCACCCCAGCTGCCAACCCTTGCCACCCGGAAGCCTCCCCCCCACGCTACCTGGCAAAGTAGACCTGGGGCCCTGGCTAAGCGCTGCGCCCTGCGAGAAAAAGATAAGAGGAAACGGACAGGACAGAGAAGTATACTCACCCGGCTGCGTGGGTGCTGTGAGCCCACCAGCCGCCGGCACCGATCCCAGTCGCTGATCTTCTGAAGCAGGAATCCCGCTGGCCGGAAGCAGACTGGACACGGACGGGGATCTGGAGCCGGACCGTCCATGCGGAGTCGCAAAAGCTTCTAATGAAGAATGCGGGGACCTCTCCACCGCCGCCGAAAATTCTGCTGTCAAGTCGTCAGGGCCGACTAAATGTTGCCCGCCCTCCTCAACCCTGCGGCCATCCGCCGCCGTCGCACCTGTATCCCGCCGAACCAGGCTGAGCCCCCCGACCGGCAGATCACCGGGGCGACCCGCCGCTGCTGACACTGCTGAAGAAACAGGAGGTGCAGCAGGTACCACCACAACTGTGGAGCGAGGCCTGCCGCCCTCCGCCGAGCCCAGGCGCCGAGCGGAATTCCTCCCAGCCCGGTGTCTATTCCCAGTGGCCCCCCCCCCGACTAGACCCCTGGGCTGGAGGGTCCCTGGAGGGGCGTCCTCTGCGCCTCCGAGCACTGGGAGTAACCACAGGGCTCAGGCGCTGTGGCGCCCGGGTCCAGCGGCCCACTGTCCCAGCGCCAGCCACCGCGGCCGGCGCCTCAGTTTCATGCAGGACCTCCTCTACCTGCCGCTGGAGCCAGTCGCCTCCTCGGGACCCGGCCGCCGCCCGCAGCCGGTCCAATAGCTCCTCCACTCCGTCCATGGCCTCAGGAAGCAGCGCACGCAGGTCCTCTCAATTTGGGCCCCTGGGCGTGTCTGCTTCCTGCGGACGTGTGGCTGGCTTAAAGCCAGCCCTGCGCGAGGCTCCGCCCACCCAGGCGTGTCACGCAGGGTCATGGGGGATTCTTCCGCCTACGCAGTCTCCCGCTCCAGCCCCCATCTATTGTATGGGTGACGGGAAAAAAAACTAGAAGCAACCGCGTTTTTCGTACAGGGCGTGACAAAAACCGCGGTCCTACATCGGAAAAAAAACGTCCGCTTTTGGGCCATTTTTTTGTCTGATGCAGTGTAGACATAACCTTACGGAGCAGATTGAAATACCTTTAAAAACCTGCTCCTTGCCTGAAGAGAAGGGAGGCTAGATAAAGCACAGGGAAATAAAAAGTGAAGACAGCAAACATTACATAGAGATTTAGAAGAGCTGAGATTCTTTTTTCTATTGGTTCACTGTGTAGCCCTCTAAAGAGTACTTATCAGCTCTCTGTACTGTTCTGTTCCTTTTATTCCACTTGTCAATAAAGTGTGTCTCTACTGTACACAAATTAGCACTAATCAGACAGTATTAGAATATAAAGTGTCATGTCCCTTTTGACAAAATAACACTTAGTAACATCCAATTGTCAATTTACAAATGCATTTTTTGGAAAAACATCAGAGGAGCAGCAGAATGCAAAAATCTGTCCTAAAGTTATTTTATGAGAATACTATCACATTATAAACCAGACACGTCAAGAGCATTAATAGGTCTGCTTTGAAAGCAGGTATAATAGCACATATTGTCAGCTGTTGAAGCAGACTACTTTCTTTTGCTGCTGCACAAAGATGTAAGTTTGACAAAGCTGCAACCAAATTAGATGATAACATAAAGATAACAGAAAACATGGCAAGATGTGTTTTCTGTCCTGTCAAAAAAGGCTCTAGTAAGTTAATGGCCACAGGATAGAGATTCGGCTTAGAAAGGTCACCTCTACATAATAGTTATTACCTAACAATAATCCTAGATTCTCATATGCAGAATCTTTGTGGAGCCTTTCTTTTTAATGCCCAGCCAGTTGTGTTGTATTATCAGAGGAATTTCATATTTTGTTGGACCGACAAACTATTTTTTGTGTATGGCAATTTTGTAAAATTTGTAAAAGGCAATAGGTGTAGTCATTGATGGAAAGTATGTGTCACTGAGGTGATTGGCCTCGGTGATCTCCAAAACCCATTAGTGGTGTGCCAGTTACACTATGTTGCTGAGCGTTTTGTTTTTCTGTAGTCTGAGTCGGGTTTTTTAAGGAGCAACCAGAGAGCCTGGGTGGGAAAGGTCGCTCCCATACTCCAGCACGGACCATACCAGCCAGATAAAAGTCAGCTGGACCAGGTCTAATGGTGTTGTGGGTTTCGGGACCTGAAACAAGAAGGTGATAGCTTCCAGAGCTGTAAGGCTGAAGTAAGCCTATGGGACCTGCTGTACCTAGTCGGTAAGACTTTTCATTTGCTTTTGTTTCCATTTTTTTTTTTTTTTTTGCTGAAGCCAAGCTGTTTGTGTTTTCAAGACTGTCCCCTACATATAAAACTTTCAGTTTTGGGACTAAAAACCTGTTGTGCCAGTGCTTGCCTTTGTTCTGAACTACCACAATATCTAAAAATTCAGAATTGTCAAATGCTTCAGCCCATTTACAACCACAAAACTGATAATTGCTGCTTCTCTGGAAGGAAATCTCTTATTTCATGCATATTGTGGTCTACCAAAAGAATGAAGGAGATCTCCAGAAAAGTATCTGTAAGGTAAAATTTTGGGGCTGTATAGATGTCTATTTTTCTGGCGTCCAGTTTTTATGCAAAACTATCATCAGAAAATTACCTTCTTTTTATATGGGCTGCACTTACAATTCAAACTAAATCATTGTTTAGTAGGCCTCTCATTATCATTACTGGCAGGATTGCAGTAAAGGGTTCACAATAGGTGTTGGACAGAGCTTACTTCCTCCCTTTCCCTGCGCAGTGATCTCTGCACAGGTCAAAGAACATGCCAAGAAAACTCTCCCATAGAAGTCAGTATGCCATCTCCAGACTCTAGGCTGCTATTAACAATGTGGTCCTAGGGTCACTTACTGAGCCTGCTAAATACCCTATGAGAACTTAATATTAATTACAGCTGACACCTACCACTATCGGCTAGGATCGAAAATAACTCTTATCTCAACCATTTAACCAGACAGATGCTGTGGTAAACATAACCAAAGAATCTAAATAATTGAAAAATGGTGCTTCCCTCTTTTTTTTCCCCCAGTTGACAGTGGTATCAAAGGGATTAATCGGCCACAATCGGAGTAAATGCTAATCCCGGCCGATAAAGCAGGTCAGCAGCTGATTTTCCGCACTGATCATGTGGGCTCTTGTCATAAATATATTTGCGGGAACCACTTCCTGACTATGACGTAATCTTATGTCAAATGTCGGGAATGGGTTAATAATACAAAAGAAAAATAAAAGACACATTTGCTATTTTACAAAGAAAAAAAGTTCATCATAATTGGTATCTCCACATCTGTAAACGTCTGATCTCTTAAAATATAACATTATTTATCCAATCACATGAACATCACAGAAAAAGAAATACCCAATTGTGTTTTTTGGTCATCAAAAAGTGAACAAACATTGCATGTATCCAAAAATGGTGTCAATAAAACTACTCCTTAGCCCTCAAAAGCTTTGTATACAGAAAATAAAAAAGTTCTTGGTGTCAGCAAATGGTGCTGTGAAGCTAATTATATTATAATATCATAGCCTCTGTTCATTGGCCAACGTGTCAGGACCCTCTGGCTGCAGTCTGACACATGACCCAAGAGGTGATGTATATGTGACATTTCGCACCCTTTAGGGGTACGTAACGTCAACTGGATACCGTTTCACACATAACCACCTGTCCATGCGGGCACAGAGAGACACAGGGAGTGCGAGAGGATAGACCATGAAACCACTGGCATGGCACAACACTCACCCACAAACCTGTCCGGCGGAGAGATTCCTTTTCACTAGCAGCAGTAAAACAGAATTCTACCAGTCTGGTAGACTGCCATCAGTTCCTCATTCTATATAAACCCGGTCTGTTAACGGCAAGGACCGGGCAAAAAACCAGCCCCAGTAGCATACAACCTATGACCGAGATGTGGATTCGGGGATCAACATAAAAGAGCAGCCCAACATTAAGTATGAAAATGTAATTGTCATGGGGGCTGGCTAGCGGAGAAGACAGTGAGGGGGAAGTGGTTCTTTCTGATTGACTGGAAGGGGTTTCGGGCCGGAGGAGCGTTCGTGGGAACCTGAGGCTAATCTATCACTGACCTCCTCTTTAAATTCCGTACATAGAGGGGGAGACCTAAGGGGGGGTTATGTCATGGGGGCTGGCGCGGGAGCCGTCGCCCCCCGCACCCGCCCCCCTGCCCGCAGGGGGTCCGGCGCGGGTGCCGCGGCTCCCCGCGACCATCCCCCTGCTGCCCGGTCCCTGACGCCGGCTCACTTACCCGTCCACGCTCCTGTGCACACTGCTCCTGCCTGTCCCGGCCGCAGACGCGTACTCGCTGCTTAGGACGCGCGTGCGACGGCTGGTCTGGATTTAAAGGGCCAGCGCCCCGGAAATTAGTCTATTGCGGCCGCTGGTCCTATATAGGGAATACGCCCTCAGCACTCTCTGCCAGATTGTTGGTGTGCGTTGCCTAGTCTAGAGAGTGTTGGAAGTCCTGTCTGATTACCCGTGTACCAGTCCGTTCCGCTACGTTTCCTGACCTTGCCTGTTTGCCGCCTGCCCTGACCTTCTGCCCGTTTCTGACCACGAACCTCTGCCGCCCGTCCTGACCTCCTGCCTGTCCCCGACTATGTCTCTGGATTACGATTCTGTAACATGCATTACCCCGGCCGCCATCGCAAGCAAGTCACGTCGGGGGTAGCGACCTGGTAGCCTCAAGCCGCAGCAAGTCCATCCCGCTTTGTGGCGGGCCCTGGTGAATACCGGGGGCTACTTAGACTCCGCTCCCTGGCGTGGCTTAACTATCATTGCTTGCAGTGGTCCAGCGAATCCACCAAACCCGTTACAGTAATTGCTTTAAGGGCACACTAGACAAAACATTACATATACAGGGAACACAGAAATATATAATGGTCAGATATGCAGATATAGGTATAGGGTCGCAAACTGTATATAGCAAACAAGGTACAAGTCAGTTGGTATTAGGTCACATAGAGGCATGTGATACAAGCGAGTTCAAAGTGTTAGTAGGAGCTAACCCCCTTCAGAAGACAAAAGAAAGCTGCTGCATGGCACATGCTCTTAACCCTAGCTGGTCACACCTGCTTACGCCCCTGAGATGGTTTAATGCACCACTCCCATCTCGGTCAAGTATCTTGACTCTCATAAACTATGTGTCATAAGGCTATGTTCACACGGCATAATTGCGGGACGTATTTTGCCCCATAGACATTCATTATTCTCGGCGCGTATACGCTGTCAATGATTGACATGTCACTTCTCTCCCCGCTCGGAGTATTGTCCGAGCAGGGAGAGGAGACGTAATCCATAGTTCTCAATGACAACTATGGATTACCGTAATGACTGGGACATATCTCGCCCCGTATTTTGCACAGTACGGCGTGAAATACAGGGTAGGATATGTCCCATTTTATGCCGTGTTAATATAGCCTAACTTCTCCTGGGGAGGCCACCTAAAGGCGGTTCTAGAACCATCGAAACAAGCTACGTTCGAATACCAAACACGGCTTTGCTGCCAGATTCCTACTAGCAGTTCTCTGTATCTCCAAATCCTTGAGTTGAGGAACGGAGGGGCACTCAGCTGGGCATGCATCTCATTCCCGAGTTCTCAAATATGGAACCGGTATGTGGGTCTGATGAGTTGTAATTCCATCATTCCCAGTGAAATCACGGCTCCTGAGTGTCTGACTCAACCCTTTGATCATCTCCTCAACTCTGACTGTGGATATTTTTGGTCCCAAGGAGTCTGATGGACATGTTACATGAACAACCTTTTGAAGCAGGACCCCTTGTTGAGGATTTATTTCCTTTGCAAGGGAGCATCTTAAGTGTCCTTGACCTCCCATGACCCAGTGATCAACTTGGATAAAATTATATACATACAAACAGATGAAACCAGAAGTTTACATACAATCTATAAAAACACACATATGCAAAGTCAAAAGTTTACATACATTTCATTAGTATTTGGTAGCATTGCCCTTAAACTGTGTCAAAAGTTTTGGATATCCTTCTCATAATAGTTGGTAGGAATTTTGGCTCATTCCTCCTGACAGAACAGGTGTAATGGCCATGTTTGTAGGTCACCTTGTTCACACCTGCCCTTTCAGCTTTGCCCATAAATTTTCAATAGGATTGAGATCAGTGCTTTGTGATGGCCACTCCAAAACATTGACTTGGTTTTCTTTCAGCCACTTTGTTACCAGTTTGACAGTATGCTTCAGGAGTTTCACAGTTGGGATGGTGTTCTTAGGCTTCCAAGCTTCCCTTTTTCCTCCAAATGTAAAGATTGTCATTATGGCCAAACAGTTAGATTTTTAGCTTCGTCAGAACACAGGACATGTTTTCAAAAATGTATATCTTTGTTCCGGTGTGCATTTGCAAACATTAATCTGGCTTTTATATGTTTCTTTTAGAGTAATAGCTTCTTCCTGGCAGAGTGGCCTTTTAGCCCATATTGATACAGTATTCATTGCACTGTGGATAATACCAACTTCCGCCAGCATCTTCACAAGGTCTTTTGCTTTTGTTTTTGGCTTGATATGCACATGTAAGACCAAAGCACCTTCATCTATGAGACACAGAACCCGTCTCCTTCCTGAGCGGTACGATGGCTGGACATTCCCATCTTGTTTGTACTTGTGTATAATTGTTTGTAAAGATGAATGAGGCACCTTCAGGTATCTGGAAATTGCACGCAAAGATGATCCAGACTTGTGCAAGTCCACAGTCTCTTCCTGATATTTTGACTGATTTCTTTAGACTTTCCCATGATGTTACATACAGAAGACGTGTGTTCCTGGTGTGAATTAAAAATACATCTCAACTCAAATGTTGCCATCATGACATCATCATATGGGCCGTCCCACATTGTTTAAAGGCATAGTAATCCTAGTGTATGTAATATTTTGACTTTGCAGAAAGTAATGAAAATGCCTTAACATTTTTCTCTCACTCATTATTCTGGCATTTGACAAATATAAATCATTTTTGCAATCCTAATTGACCTAAAACGAATAAGGTTTATTCTGATTTCATGTCAGTGAGAAAAACATGTATATGTGTCTCTTTATATCATGTATGTAAACGTCTGGTTTCAGCTATATATATATATATATATATATATATATAAAATATATTATATATATATATATATATATATATATATATATATATATATATATTTATAAATTTTATCCAAGTTGATCACTGGTATGTAGTATATAGTATGTAGCAGATTAATTAAAACCCTAAATTTTGGATTTTCCTAAAATCATATTGACCTGCAGAATAGATAATTTCATGTCATTTGTATCACACCGTGAACCCCTACAAACATGGCATAACTGTGTTTTTTTTTTTTTTTAAGTTCCACCTCACAAACATTTTTCTTTCTCCCAGTACATTATATGGTATGGTCTGTGCTGCCAACAGCCACTCTAGCAAGTCAGAGCCCAACAACCATATACAGAAAATAGATCTTAAAAAAATGTAAAGCCAGATAATAACAGATTAAAAACATATAATATGTGTGCTGCCCACCTAAGTGGGAGCACCTTTACATGTGAATTCATGCTATGTCTCTTTTGCAATGTTTGAGATGCAATGTTTGATATATTATGTTGTTATGTTTTGCTGCCACCCTGTGGCCATTGTTTGTAATTGTTTTTATGGTTATGATGGTATGTAACTCCCATAATACCTTGCTTCATGCTTCTTTTCTTTCTTCTGTGAAGTCACATCCTGTCTTGCCTCATTGTAGTTAAGTCTCCATCTTGTACAGACATGTTGCATAGAGCTGGAGAGGAGAATTCGTTTTGACCGCATATATGTAACCTCCTGTGTGTTATCTCAAGGTACATATAAATAAAACTACCCTCAAGATACATCCATTGCATCCATCTTACTGGATTTCCACATGCTTTGGAAGGGGATTAATATAGCAAGTTCACTATTTACCATATGCTTGTGCAGAGACTTTCCACAACTCTTCAGGGATCTCTCTAACGTGCATCGTTGGCAAAATTATATGTATCAATATCATATTTAATTTTGTTTAATACAGTTAATACATCCCCTTAAAGTAAACTGCATGTATCTTGCTATAACTCAGAAAAAGAAATTACACATGAGTCATTCCATATTATATGTTTTATTTACAAGAAATTGCCATACATGTTAGAGTTCAGTTAGGGTAAGCATATGACAAACTGATAACTATGTGTCAAGCAGTGAACCAGAGAACATTCAGTGTTATTTGCTTTCAGTTGCCGACGTGTAATGAAAAGTTGTTATTTAATTTATATTGATGCAAGTTACATTGCTCCCTAATATGTTCTACTGCTATGTTTTGGTAAGCAACATAATCAAGTCATGTAGTAGGTTGCTAAGCTCATCATTTTACATTGAATGGACCCTGGGCTCTAAAAGGGTTTTCTCACTACAAAGATAATATCTGTAATGAAGGGGACAGTAAAAATAAGCACTTCTGCAATTGGTTTGCATTACCTAAATAATTTAGTATAACAGATATAAGCTAATCTGTGAGTGTCTAGAGTTATTTCTGCAGCAAGTGACTGGGCCACGCTCCCTTTTCTGTGATTGGCTGCCTGCTATTTCATCCAGCCCTGTTGGGGCATGTCCCCTGGACAGGACATGCCCTCTGTGCTGTGATTGGCTGTCTGCACTCTGTGCTTACTCCCCTCTGAGCTGAGTCTCTAGCTGTTAGATTTACTGTCCCTCTATATAACACAGCCTTATACAGTCTGTTCCCCGCTACCTAATGCAGAGTGCATTTCTCATATTTGTTTCATCAGTTCAGGCTGTATGTATAACTGTTTACAGCAATGCAGGTGTTCTAGTTACAAGGAGATTGTGGAGGGAGGTGACAGGTCTACAGGCATGAGAACTGACCAGTACTGCAGGTCTGCAGAGCTGTGACATCCTCTCTCTCCCACTGCCCATACAGAATCATGATGTCACCAGTCTTCAGTGAAGAAAGACATGCCTACTGGGAGGAGAAACACGCCTCTGTATTTGAAGCTGTAAGAAACAGAAACAGCTCAGGTCTGTGAAAGTATGTGTTGAGAAAACCCCTTTAAGCACATATCACTTTCTTGTGATATAGGTTCCACTAGGTTTTAACTTGTTCTGTGGGAATATTGTTCCATGTGGATAGCTTCTCACAGTTGCCACAAATTAGATAAAATTACTAACATGTTCTGAACTGCCCCTTTCAACCTCCTCTTAGGAAAAATTTAGATCTTGGGACTGTGATGGAAGCAGTTCATTACTGTTTCACCTATATGGCATAATAAAAGTTTCCTAATCTGCCATTAAAGGCTGAACTTGCTCATGCTTAGCTCTACTGTCACAATGTCCATCCATAAGTATTAGAGAACACTGGGTCTGCCAAGAAAATATTCCTCACACCATTATACTACCTTCATCTTCCTATTAGCATGGTGCAAGAAAGATCAGTATTTATCTGATCAATGTTTTACCACTGCCTAATAACAAACTTATTAAACTTTATTCTCATTTGGCCATTGGAGTCTTGCCTATCTGTTTACCAGAGACAGCAATGACACTCCAGTTGGTCATCTGTGGTCATAGCCATCCATAGAAGGGAATGACAAGTTTTGTCCTTAGACACATACGTTGAAGAATTAGTGTTGTATTTCACTACAACTTGATTGACTGTGCACCTTCTAATAATCAGAATGGTTTTTGACATCCTCCTCTGATCCTGTGACCTATGACCATGCCACATTCAAAGTTGGTGAGATCACTTGATTTTCCCATTCTTTAGTGGAGTTACACTGAAAGTGATCCACAGAAAACTTGCTGGCTTGATTTCATTCTCCAAGATGGAGGCAAAAATGGTGCTATTTTGGCCTATTTTAGGTAATGGGAGCCTATGGATACCATTACTGTACATGCCAGAAACTTCTTGTAAAATGCAGTAAATGTACACTCTGCTGCACAGTGTCAAAAGGGCATCTGATCTGGAGAACCAAGTCGCCAGTCTGGATCTTCTGCCTTCCAGTTATTACGCATCAATAGGCACTGCTGGGTGAACTGGAGCCCCATGCTCTGCAGAGACAAGACCTGGCCAAAAGAAGACAGGCATGCAATGCATTACAGATAAAGGCAGGGAAATGGAAACAAATATGTATATTTTTTTGGGCACTGTGTGGTATTTTAGTGGATATTTGTGGAGACAATTGTGTGGCACTATGAATTTTTGGTTAGCACTGTGTGGTTCCATAATTTTAAAGGTACCTGTGTGGCACCTCAATCTTTTTGGTGTAGCTTGTGTGGCTATAACATGTATTGGGAAAAAGATTTAGTAGTAACATTTTGTAAGATGAACATTAAGTAGCCCTGATTTATGGGGGCACTATGTGTGGTGCTTTTATTTTTTAGAAAGCACAGTATGTGATGCTATTATATTTATGGGACACAGTGTTTGATGCTATTATATTCAAGAGACACAGCGGATGTCAAAACCACAAACCAATAGCATAAATCCTAGAGACCACAAAGCAGATAAAACTTAGCTTTTAATATATACAAATAAAATGTAAAGACAAAAAAAACCTAATCTATCTAAACCAATATAAAACTAAATCCTACATCTTTGGCTACATATCTAATAATTGGAAAATCGCCCCAATAAGGGCGTTCACACCCCGTACCTAAACTACCAACACCCTATTCTAACTATCACTCTACAAAAAAACAAACAACATAAACAAGACAAAAACAAAGATGTATACATTCAGTTATCCCAAATGACTGCCTTGGTGTGGTGGCTCCGTTATAAGTTATCTCTGGGATCCACCGGACTATCAGCACTCATCCTTGCATTTCTAATAAGGGCAGTAAGTTTATCTAAACTAGTTATTAGTGTGTTGTATACATATTCCCGTTTTCCCTGATGAACCCCAATTACTATGGGGGGAAACGCGTCGGATTTATGAATTCATCCAGATTCATTTGGGATAACTGAATGTATACGTCTTTGTTTTTGTCCTTGTTTATGTTGTTTTTTGTTTTTTTTTTGTTTTTTTTGTACAGTGATAGTTAGTATAGGGTGTTGGTAGTTTAGGTACGGGGTGGGAACGCCCTTATTGGGGGGATTTTCCCATTATTTGAAAGGTAGCCATAGATGTAGGATTTAGTTTTATATTGGTTTAGATAGATTAGGTTTTTTTGTCTTTACATTTTATTTGTATTTATTAAAAACTAAGTTTTATCTGCTTTGTGGTCCCTAGGATTTATGCTATTGGTTTGTGGTTTTGATGTTGCAATATTTTTTGGTATATCCGGGGTATATATATTAAATATTTAGGGTCCATGTACTTCCCCCTAGTATCCTGCAAGAGGAGTTTTCTGTTGTTGTTTTGGAGACACAGCGGATGCCACTAGTCGGATTTAGTCATAGTAGAAGGAGAGGAGGCACTGCCAAAGACAGCAGACTTAACAGAGACGAGTTATGACTTTTAAAAGTTGGCATAGAGCTCTGGGAAGAAAAGATAGGAGAATGATTAAATCAGAGAAGACATCCCCTCTGAGTCACTGAAATTACAGAGGAGCCTATTGTGGAACTTATAGTCAATCCTTGAATTGTCAATGAAATAACAATCCTGGAGCACCTATACCTTGTGTTGTTCTGGACATGCATGAAAAGGCCTACATAGAGATATGTTTGTGACACAACTAACTGAATTTAGCTGGTGGATTTTCAGGCTGGATCCTAGGGCTTAACAAGCAACATGATCTTATGATGCAATATTGAATTTATTACTCTCCATGTGTTTATATTTACAAACAAGACATTTGTGCATATTGTTTTTAGATGCATAATAAGTTCTTAAGTGTAATTTCTGGTTTACACGGGGTTAATTGATCAGATGATTGTCTGGGTTGTGTTTAAAGGAGGTGTGAACCAGGATAACGCTATCCTATGAGGGAGTTACCCCGAGATGCGTTAGCACATACAACTTTGCCGTTATGTCATTTGGACTTTTGTAATAATTTTTAATTTGGAATAAACTGACGAATAGTCTTTTACAACTTAACACCATGTGGGATGCTGGACTTCATCATTCTTTCATTTACTATAAGGTGTGGCTTCCAGACTCCAACAAGGTTGAGCTGACACAACATTCTTGAATTTAACTAGAGTTTCAACTGCAGAACAAAGCCATACAGTGCTTTTCATGCAATCTTGTAAACTGTAGCTGTCGCTACCAATGTCATGTGCATCAAAATCTATTATATCTAATCAATAGTGCTATACCAAGTCTCTAGTGGTAAAATTTGCATTACCATTTTCTTTGTCAATAAGATGTGTACCTACACAGTACATACTGTCGGTCATGGTTGGACACTGTCAGATTATATAGGGACTTTGACATGGGGAATAGTAGCAGCAAATTGACAAATTTTTCATATATTTCGAAGCTCAGAAAAAGGATCAAATCTACTCCAAATCCAGAAAAGGGCCATACTTACTGCTACAAAGGCAGGTCAGAAATCCATTCCCAGCAGGAAACTAGTAAAGCCCCAGTACTATATGGAAGAGGCTGCCCATGTAAAAAATACTGGTGAATTATCACTCACTTATCTACCATTAATGAAGGGAGTATCATACAGGGGTGGTTGCACAAATGCAAAATACAGATGAGCAACCACTCATAGTTGTTATCCACGAGGGGGGTGGCTGTTTAGTATTTAAAGTTGTACATAAATAAGGCTTCTATAAGGTGTCAGTCATATAGTTACATGTGGTGCGCCATGTTGGCTGACAGACTATTAATGATAAGTGTTCATCGAACTGTTCTAGAAAAGTTAAGTTCTAGTAGAACTTCCCAAATTTTTAGAACTCAAACTGAACCGAACATTTTACTGTTCATTCGAGTAAAGTTCTAGTTCGCCATTTTCAGTTTAGTTTTCAGCGGCTTTCTGCACTTTTAGCGGCCATACAATCAGTGCAGAGCACAGAGAAGTGTCGAAAACATCATTGCTGAGGTGTAGGGCTCTCATTGGCTGCTAAAATCATATGACCATGTTATATATATTTCACTGTGTTGCGTTCTGAATGCCATTTTTAGCTCACTCTCTATACTGTACAGACTGCTCTTAGATAGCATTTTCCTGTCCATAGACATCAATAGTTAGGGAGTTTGGTATTGCTGGCTGCTTCCTTCCCACACCCAGAAGCTGTTATTTGGCGACATTTGCAGGATCACATAACACCTAGCTCTCATATACATGGATATATATTATACAGAGTGCTTGGATTTGCTAAAGCATACTCGGTGCCAAAAAGATCTGTTTTTACAGTTTTTGGAGTTTAGTAATTGTATAACACACCGTCTCCAAATCTCCTATGTGTCAAAGAGGCTTTTGGGCCCTCTCAGGATGTTGGGCCTCATAGCGGCTGCTACCACTGCACCTCCTATAACTACTCCCCTGCCAGCTGAACCTCCATGTTCACTGTTGGGATGCTATTGCTGCCACCACATCTATCACATGTACAAAGCTTGCAAGCAGAGGTGTAACTTGACGTTCTTGGGCCCTGATGCAAAAAGTGAAATGGGGCTCCTGCCAGTTACCATCTGTAGTTACCATCTTATGTGTCAAAGGGGCTTTTGGGCCCCCCTCAGGATGCAGGTCCCTGTAGCAGCTGCTACCGCTGCTCCTCCTATAGCTACAGACCTTCTTGCAAGCTGCCCTCATCTTTTCAGTTAGCCATTGAAAGGAATTAAGTATTTTAGCCTATGAATTTGTTTCTGTCACTCTTAGAGCCAAATTTTCTTCACTAAGTTGTTCCATGTGTCCAGTTTACTGTTATGGATGCTAATTGCAGCTTCTCCTCACCTGTATAGATATAAAAATTAATCATAACATCTTCTCCCATTGACTTCAATGGGGTTCAAAGTTCGAGTTCGAATAGAACTTTGAACTGAACTCACAAAAGTTCTAGAACTTTTTACTGTTTGCTCAGCACTAGTAATGATGCCTGTATTACTCAATCATTTATGCTGCCCACCACATTTAAAGTGCACATCACAAAATACTCACATCAAGTAACCCCACATCACAGGACCAAATTGCATCCCGGAGTAAGTATCAAACATTAGGTATTAGTTGATATTTTGGCCAAAATATGCAGTCTAATAATCCATGTCAATAGTCCTATTTGTTTTACAAGAACTCTAGAAACAGGAATTACAGAAATAAATCAAATTTATTTCTAGAACATTATCATACTTACTGCTACTGACATAGATTAAAGATCCATTTCCAACAGGACACGTAAAAAACTCCTGAGTAAAAAAAACTCTGCAGAGATGCAGAATAGAGATGGACACTCGCTTAAGCACCTACTATTCATGAGTAGAGTGACTGTTTAGTATTATTCTTGCACAAAGGTGCAAAAGTCAGCATTTTGTCTTACACACTTGGAGTATGCTGGGTAGCTCGCCTGATTGAATTGCATGGGTGCCACAATCATACTATAAACCACATGGTGCCACCACATGTAACTTTATGACTGGCACCCTAGAAAAGCCTTATCTATGTGCATGCATAATACCAACGAGCTACCACCCTCAGGATTAGTAGGTGAGCTAGTGGTCGCTTATTTGTATTTTGCACTTGGATAATCTCTCCGGTATAGCACTGTGACATTTCTGCATCCTGGTGAGAACTGGTTTTTAATTTCACCCATGTGGCACTGGGGCTTTTATGGCTGCTACTGAGAATGGATTTTTCGATCTGCTTCTGTAGCAGTAATTATAGCCTTTTTCTGGGATTTGGATTATTCGTATATATTTCGCAGAGAAGTTAAAGAGGAAAGACCCAATGTAAAGTGGTTGTATATGTCATGGTCAATACAACTACTGCTAAAACAGACATGTTAAGAGAGTGTATGTTGATGGTGTGATTTACATATATAAGGGAGTTGTGAGTGAGGAGGGGCAATATTGTATGTGTGACTTGTATGCCCTGGTTGCTTTCTAACCCCAGTGTGGCCCTGTTTTTTATTGTTAACAGAGGTTTATGTGCCCTTGCGGCTTTTTAGCCTCAGTCTGGCCCTGACTTTTACTATAAGCAGTGAGCAGCATAATGCTGTGATAAGCATGCATATTTGTTCAGTTAGTCTATGTGGGCTGGCATCCATCACATCAACTGCGTGCTAAACAATCTTTTTTATCAGGAAAGGAAATCATTCCAAGAGCTGCAGCTGGAAATTATAGAACTATTGCATAACTTTCTTTCCTGAGTAACATGTAGAATTCTGGATTACTGAGAAATCAAAATTAATTTTTAGCTTTAAATTCTCAGAAAATTATCTTTGAAATTTGTAGACCAGACTGTATTGTTACTTTTCACTAAAAAATTTTATTGTATGAGTTTACACTTTTAGCTCCACTAGATCAAAGTGAAGATGTGGAGTACTATTAACAAGAATGGATATAGATCCAGTCTTAGGTAACCAGCAAAGCATTGCCTAGCACCATTTATCTGAATGTTGCATTCACTAATTATCTGGGTTATTATCTGTATGTACCATTAATCCTAATAATGTAGATGCCTACCAACAGCTGTAGGACATTATTTAAGGAAAACTCCAGACAAAACCATGTTTTGTTGTGCTCAATCTTAGGTGATTAAAACAATCCACCCCTCCAAAAAGAAACATAAACTGTGCCCCACTCTGCTTATTCCCACTGTGCACTTGGCAGAGTATTTATAATTTTCATTTGGAGTAACCCTTTAATCTGCACTCTATAACATACACTAAATGCACTGTATTTCTGGCACTATAGAGTAAATACTAATTATCTCAACACTATTAATACTATTTCCAGTTTTGGACTGGGGTGCCTTGGGCCCACCAATGGAGTTATTCCTGGGTGTCGACCAGCGAAGTTGATCCTGGGTGCCCACCAGTGATAGTGCTTCTGGGAGCCCACCAGTGAAGGTGCTTCAGGGAGTCCACCAGGGAAGTTGATTCTGGGAGCCCACCAATGGGGTTGATTCTGGGGGCCCACCAGTGGAGTTGATTCTGGGGTCCACCAGTGGAATAGATCTTTGGTACAAATCAGTGGAGTTGATTCTGGAGTCCACCAGTGAATTCTGGTGGCCTGCTCTACAGCTACTGCACTTGACTGTACATGCCTCATATTATCTGCCTCTTGCTTTATGCCTCTTTTTCTCTTTCGTTTTCTTTCTGCCAATGCAGTTGAAAAGCAGCTCCAATGACCATGCTCAGGGGCCTACCTGGGGTTTTCCCTGTCCCTCTGGGGGCCAGTTTGAGCCAGACGATTCCCTGAAAGCCGTATGCACTATTTATCTGAACTTTGTCTAACATAAAGTTTCTGTAAGCTCTTCTGCATTTTTATCTGGACCTAAGTATATTGTACTACATAGTATATATTATATACTGGTCTACTGTATATGTCTGCATGGTCTAAACACTCTATATCTAAACTCTGCATGGCATGTTTTATAAGGACACTATGTGACTTCTTTGTCCAAGAGTTGATATGTATATATTAGTGCATATTTTGTTATATACATAAATGTGACTTTATACACCTGTATACATGTGTACTTTGAATATGTTTACAAGTGTGTTTGTGAATGTTTGCTCTGCTAATAGTGGTATTCAGAAATTTGCTGCAGGATTACATGTTATGTTCCACAAGTATTCTTGATCTCTAGCAATCACCCTGATAATACTTTCCAATCTCTGCTATACATCAATGACATAGCCTTATGTTGTATGCAGATCTGCATCACAATCTTTCTGCAGCAATTTGTATTCCTGTGACATACAGCCTCATCCTCAGTAACATAATGACATAAGTGGACAGCCTATTGCTACATGACCAGCATAATGAATTTCTACAGATAGCATTTTTTTTTATAAATACTATAGTTTAAGAGGAATATACAGCAGCCTCACATAAAGCTAATTATTTGCCTTTATTGAAACCACTGGCCTTCTTCACACACACTTTCAGTGTTTTTTTTTCTTTTTGCTTAAAAAAGCCTCACAAATTGTTTTATGTGTTTTTTATGCATTTTTTGTGGAATGTTTACAAAAAAAATACATTTATCTCCTAGGGTCGTTTTTTATGTTATGTTTTTCCTATAACAAATCATGTGACAGATTATGTGATTCAATGATTTATAATTTAAGAAAACAAACAATGCACAAAAAAGAAACACACATTTACACAAGAATATTTTAAACAAAAAAGTAAAAGAAAAAAAAAGGATGTCTATGGAAGAAAAACACCAGAAACTGCAAAAAAATTTTTTTGTAGGTACAGCAATTTTATATTTAGGGCAGGCTATGAATCTATTTTATTCACGTAGCAGATCATTTTAATCAGGATTCACCATATGTAGAAGTATTATTTCCAAAGGGCACAGTGTGTAGCAGTTTAAAATTAAGGGACCAGAATGTTTTTGGATTTATTATATTCAGAGGTCAATATGTTGACATAATATATGTAATGAGCACAATGGGTAGCAGTATTAAATTCGGGGTCAAAGTGTGTGTAGCAATGTAATATTTAAAGGGATTGTCTCATCTCAGAGTTTCATAGTATGTATGAATCAAATAATGCTGGTTTATCTGTCACTTCCTGGTCAAGCTGTCTGTAATTAGCATATGAGCTCCTTGTATTCAGACTAATTAGATTAACTGAGAAGCTTCCCTGCTCCTGACAGCATGAGATTTAAGTAGACAGCAGTAATTACTCTCTTGTCTGAAAGATCAGATAACAAACAAGCTCTCACTGTCAGGAGTCCTGTGCTGCTGTTGGAGAGGTGACCTGTGTGATGACATCACTTCCTGCTATCAGATAGAACAAACAGCGGGGAGGGGGATGTACACAGATCGGTTACTTGGGTAACTAGATAGAGCCAGGAAGATGATAAAATCACTTGTAGCAACTTAACGAAAAAAAATGAACAACGCAATTTGGAAAACATATTCATTTAGTGTTCCCTACATGTTGAAAGCTATTCTTTGTAGCGAGACAACCCCTTTAAGGGTACAGTATGCAGCACTATTATATTAAGGCCCCACAGTGAGAAGAAGTATTTTCTTGGTCAACTGTTATAATCAGGGGACACTGTAGCAATTTTACATTTAGGGGGCAGTGTGTGCAGCACTTTTGTTTTCAGGAGGTACAGTGTGTAGCACTATTTTACTCAGAGGGGATAGTGGATAGTAGTATTATTTTCAGGGGGCATGGTGTGTAGCAATTTTAAATTTAGGACTACAGTGTTTTTTGCTGTTCTATTCAGGGACATAATGTTTGATGTTCTTATACTCAGAGGGCCTATTGCTTGGCACTATAAAGTTGAAAGGGAACAGTGAATGGTAGTTTTGGTCCTAATACTGTATGTACCGAATTATTTATGTACTGAATTTGTTACTCTAAAGTAATATATTGAGTTTGATTCTGATTTTGTATTTATGTACTGAGCTTGGTTCTGCTACTGTATTTGTATAGTTATATTGATTTTGGTACTGTATATATGTAGTGAGCTTTTATGATATATAATTAATGCCATGAACCTGATTTGGTATAGTATAAATGTGACAAATTAGGATGTAATACTTTAACTGAAGCTTAATCAGTAAACTTTTGTAATTGGGGGTATAAAGAAGACTTGGAGATTTGCTTTGGTGTGTTGACTGTCATTCATGTTTTCTCCTCTTTTTACAGTGCACAATCTAAGTGAACGGAAAGTGCTATTTTCCTGACCCTCCTTTTTGTTTACTGCCTACACTGACCTTTTGCCTGATTCCTGTGTTTATTAAACTATACTTGCCCTCAACTCATGCTGATCAACAATGCCTATGCCTTATATCTGTTCACAAACATCAGTAATTGCTATTGAAGACTACTCTGAGGGTTCCTTGCAGTAAAGTACAAGGCAAGAGCAGAAATACCCCAATAGCAACAGGGCAAGCCACCCCAGGAAACACTATTGAGTGCAACACATGTGAAACAGCCTACATTGGTAGCACGATACACAAAGTTAAACAAATGATAGCAGAGCACCTAGCGGGAATTGGGCACACGTCAGGTGCAGTAAAACAATTCATTGAAGTACATGAAGGAAGCTTTTTGAATCTATGTGGTAGAGTGGGTTGAACGGCCAAAACGAGAAGGTGATTGGGGTAAACAGATCAGGCTCAGGAAAACCTTTTGGATTCTGGAAATGCAAACTGGATTCCCACTAGGGCTAAATTATAAAAATTATCTTTTATATATAGGTATTAATATACAGATAATACTCTAATGCTAACTAATATATTATGTTTAGAATAGCCAAATATTAATACAATATAGGTTGACGATTATCTTTGTGTTATCTCAGAATAAGGTAGATACAAAGGGGTTCAATCCAGTTAGGATCATATGTCTAATTAGATAAAATGCTATTGGTTTTAAGTCTTTTAAATGTGGGTGTAGGACACATACCCATTAGCTGTAAACAAGGGCTCCGTGGAGCCGGAAACGCTTCAGTGGATGCTAAGCACAAATTTTATGTATCACTCTGTTTTTGGATGATTTTTCTACTAAATAAAGAAGGCTTTTGAAATGCTGGAACTAATCTTCCTGTGATTTGGAGCGGAGAAAACTTCCTTGATGTGTTCCGAGTGGCCGATGGGAGATCCGTGCAGCAAGCCAAATATATACCTGTGTTCCAGCAAATGTTTACCATCCCTTGGGTGGATACTACACTTTTTTCTTTTTTGTTGGTTACCTGGGGCCCATCTACCTACCTATATAAGGACTACCTAGCTATATAGACCTACCTAACTGTGGTCTATCTACCTATTTAGGGACCACCTACTTACCTGAGGACTACCTACCTCCTTGAGGACCAGCTATCTACCTTTCTGGGGACCATTTACCTTCCTAAGGACTACCTACCTGGGGACCACTTAGTGACCTACCTGATGACTACCTACCTACCTGGGGCCTTTCCAGCTTGCACATCTAAATGGGGCCTTCCCTGTTTACCTATCTACCTAGGCCTTGACTACTTACCTCCACACCTTGAGTCTTATCTAAAAACCTGGGGCATTGCCTACCTACCTACCTGGGACCTTGCCTTTATACCTACCTGGGGCCATGTCGTCCTACTTATCTGGGGTATTGTTTGTATACCTACCTAACTGAGGCCTTGCCTGACTAACTGCCTACTTCCACCATGAGCCTTACTTGCCCATCTACTTACCATTTGTGGTAATGCTTGCCAACCTACTTGAGGCATCGCTGTCTACCTATCCCTTGCCTACCTACCTACCTGGGACCTTGCCTATATACCTACCTGGGGCCCTATCTTGCTACCTACCCACTTAGCTAGTTCCTTACCTACCTACCTGGAGCCCTGACAATCTACCTAACTACCTGGAGCCTTTTCTATATACAAGTGCTCCTCAATAAATTAGAATATCAGCCAAAGGTTATTTGTTTTTCAATAATTCAAATCAAAAAGTGAAACTCATAAATTATATGGAGTCATTACAAACAGAGTGAACTTTTTCAATTGTTTATTTATGTTAATCTTGATGATTATGGCTTACAGCCAAGGAAAACCCAAAAGTCATTATCTCAAAAAATTAGAATTATTAACCCAAAACACCTGCAAAGGCCTCCTTAGCATTTTAAAAAGGTTCCTTAGTCTGGTTCAGTAGGCAACACAATCATGGGGAAGACTGCTGACTTGACAAATGTCCAGAAGGCAATCATTGACACACTCCACAAGGAGAGTAAGCCACAAAAGCCCATTGCTAAAGAAGCTGGCTGTTCACAGAGTGCAGTATCAAAGCATATTAATGGAAAGTTGAGTGGAAGGAAAACGTTTGGTAGAAAAAGGTGCACAAGCAACCGGGAAAACCGCATCCTTGATAGGATTGTTAAGAAAAGGCCATTCAAAAATTTGGGGGAGATTCACAAGGAGTGGACTGCTACTCTAGTCAGTGCTTCTAGAGCCACCACACTCAGACATATCCAGGACATGGGCTACAAGTGTTGCATTCCATTGTCAAGCCACTCACAACCAATAGACAACTACAGAAGCATCTTACGTGAGCCAAGGAGAAAAAGAACTGGACTGTTGCTCAGTGTCCAAGGTGTTGTTTTCAGATTAAAGTAAATTTTGCATTTCATTTGGAAATCAAGGTCCCAGAATCTGGAGGAAAAGTGGAGAGACCACAATCCAAGCTGCTTGAGGTCTAGTGTAAAGTTTTCACAATCAGTGATGGTTTGGGGAGCCATGTCATCTGCTGGTGTAGGTCCACTGTGTTTTATCAAGACCAAAGTCTACCAGGAAATTTTACAGCACTACATGCTTCCCTCTGCCGACAGGCTTTTAGGAGATGGAATTTTCATTTTCCAGCAGGACTTGGCAGCTGTACACACTGACAAAAGTAACAATACCTGGTTTAATAATCACAGTATCACTGTACTTTAGTGGCCAGCAAACTCACCAGACCTTTACCCCACAGAGAATCTATGGGGTATTGTCAAGAGGAAGATGAGAGACACCAGACCCAACAATGCAGACGAGCTGAAGGCTGCTATCAAAGCAACTTGGGCTTCCATAACACCTCTGTAGTGCCACCGTCTGATCGCCTCCACGCCACACCATATTAATGCAGTCATTCATGCAAAAGAACCCCCGAACAAGTATTGAGTGCATTTACTTTTCATTTGGCCAACATTTTGGTGTTCCAAAAATTTTTTACAGTTGGTCTTTTAGAATATTCAAATTTTCTGAGATAATGACTTTTGGGTTTTCCTTAGCTGTAAGCCATAATCTTCAAGATTAACATAAATAAACACTTAAAAAAGTTTACTCTGTTTGTAATGACTCTATTTAATATATGAGTTTCACTTTTTGAATTGAATTACTGAAAAAAACCCTTTTGGCTGATATTCTAATTTATTGATGAGCACCTGTACTTACCTGGGACACTGTTGACCTGGATAGCTGTACCCTACCTACCAGGGTCTTACCATATAATTGGAGGCCCATCTGCCTAGATACTGAATTGGGTGGGGCTGCCTACCTAGTAGCATGGGTTTGGCTAACTAATTTAGGTGATACCTGCTTTATTGGGGTATATTTTTCTACCTAAAAGAGGGTCTACCTATCTGGAGGGCTAGAAATGAAAAAAACTTGCAGCACTCACAAAAGGTTGAAAAAAAAGTGGAGCTTTATTCCATATCCACAGGCGACGTTTCGGCTCCTAATAGAGCCTTTTTCACGCTTTCTTACGCTTTTAGTTGAAATGAATGTGTGCTGCACTTTAGTAGTAAAGCTCCTCCACTACAGAACAGAGGAAAAAGGCAATGGGGAAGGAATGGTTGCATTCATCTCAGAGCCAGGGCTGTGATGTCAGAATCTTGGAGTTAGAGTTGGTGTCTATTTTCATTTGGCTTGCCGACTTTACAGCTCTGCTTTTACCTACCACTATATGGTCACTGTATGTTGGTAATATTGTTCCTTCTATAGTGATCTTTATTCAGTAACAGAGTAGTGGCTTTATTCAGTTTGTGGTGGTAATATGTGGTCATGGTCTGGTGGCATTATCCTGTCCTTATCCAGTAGCATTATTGGTAACGTTAGTCTTGGTATAATAAGATTTGTTTGGTAGCAGCATGATTATGATATGTGTAGTGAGGTATTGCACCTGGTATTATTTATTAACTATATGACTATTATTGAGATTATACTAGTAAATTGTCTTGCAGAGGGGCCATTCAAAAGTTTGTTATGGGGCTCAGCTTTCTATAGCTTCCTGGTTTATGCTCCTGGTTAGAGGGTTAATACTCGCATGTCCATTAGACTCCTAGTTTAGCCTTTGTGTCAGATCTGAAGTAACTACTACTACCAGACATGCCTTGTGTCAGTTTAAAAGCCTACAACTTGGCCAAGTTTTCTCAACAAAGAACTGATGAAGATCGAATGTATCAAATGCTGCAGAGTACATCATATTGACTCTTTGTTCTTATACCTGCTACTTTGCCTGCTCATTCTGCCTCCCCTTTATTGCCTGGAGCTACAGTGTTGTCACTTGTAGCAACTCACAGTATTTTCAACATTAATCTCCCTATACCTACCTGTTATGCCGGGGATCCCAAGACCTGCACTGGCTTCCTAAACCAGTGCTCTAACAAAACTGATAGCCTTTATAATTTCCCTATTGTCTATTAAAGGGGGTCATTTCATACTTCCTTTATCCAGATTTAGCTTACAATGTGCTCAAAAGGAGGCGTGTGTGATTTATTCGAACTGCATATCATGTGATCCAGCAGGCTGAAATCATCATGGTGCTCACTCTAGTCAAACAAAGGTCTGTTTATGTTAAGAGTTTAGTAGTTATGAAGTAGCTGAGTGGTCAAACATGTAGATTTTTTTTGTCTCAATGCACAGACCTAATTGAGGTTTCTTTTTTTATTTATTTATTTGCATTGTTTGACTAATTATTAAGGAGTACAGAGGTCAGGAGTACAATGACAACACCAGGGGTTGAACTCAGCAATGAGTGTGTAATTACTAAGTGTAACGGCCGGGATAGTGGATCCACTGGACCACTGCAAGCGGTGGCAACAACCGCGCCAGGGAGCGGAGTCTAAGAAGGTCCCGGTATTCACCAAGCCGGCCACAAAGCGGGATGGACTTGCTGCGGTGGGATTCTACCAGGTCGCTACCCCTGACGCGGCGGGCTTGCGGTGGCGGCCGAGGTGCAGCGAGGTACAGAATCGAGAGGCGGGAACCGTAGTTGTGGGCAGGCAGGAAGGTCAGGGCAGGCGGTAGAGATTCGGAAGTCGAGAAACGTAGCAAGAGGTCTGGTACACGGCAAGGTGAGAAGACACTTAGGAAAGCTTTCTCTAAGGCTTGGGGCAACATAGATCCAGCAAGGAAGTCCCGTGGACCTAACCAATATATAGGGGCAGTGCCTGGCAACTGGCCAATTATCGGTGCGCTGGCCCTTTAAATTTACAAGGATGAGCGCGTGCGCACCCTAGGGAACGGGCACGCGTGCCGCGGCCGGCAGGGGATGCGGACAGAGCAGGAACACGGTTAGGTGAGTGGTTAGGGCGAGTGCGCCCATAGCCCGTCCCGCGGTCAGCAGCGCTACCTGTCCCGGACAGGAACCCTGGAGATGGCGCACGGGTGCGCCTGCGGCCCGTGGGCCGGAGCGCGGCGCGACTCGTAACACTAAGCATAGTAGAGTCTCTTCTGACAGTAGCTTCTTGAGAGTAGAGGTAATGTCCGAGTATGTGTGGTCAGGACTGAGGAGCTCTTATCACTGGTCGCCCTGGAGATGAGCTGTACACTATGGATCATAAAGGTAGCAGCTAAAACAAAAATGGTACAGAATTTTTCAGAATGATGAAAATGTTTATTATTTTATTAGCAAGCTTTCCTAATCAATTTTACTTCGTGGCAAAACCCCTTTAAAGCCCTAGCTTGTGAACTTCTTGTGTGGGAGTAAGGAGATCCTTTGATGTCCAATTTACGGAATTTTATTTCTACTGTTTCTAAAGTTTTTGAAGAACCAGGTCTTCAGCCCTCACTCTTCTCCATCTCCACCTAGACAACTTCCCCGATGACCAGAATGCTGTTTTAGTATTTAGCTCTTTATGCTGACATTAGAATAGTTCTAGAATAACCAAGTTGTACTGGCAAATTATTGGAAAAGGCTTGCAGGTCTTTTTGAAAACAAGTTGGCTGGTCATTATCATTTATCCTCTAGGATGAACTTTCACTTTTAATTCAGATAGACATAAGATTTGGTGATAGACATAAGATTTGGTGATATACAAAGTGAACATACCTGATGAACTCCCAAGTTGGCACATACTTTCATAAACCTCTTCTACCTACTTTAACAACCTTTATGAATTTGTGTAAGAGTGACTCAAGTCTTGTGTAGAGGAGTGCCAGTTAAAAGGATGTCTAAGCACTGAAAAAACCTATGCAATTTTTGAGTCATTTTTCAAGCAAAAAAGTGTCCATGAAGCGGCTTAACAGGAGTACTTCATGAAAAATGTACAAATGAACTTAATTTTGAAAAAACTACGCCACCTTCTTTCTTCTATTCATCCAGCTTCCATTGTTACCACCAGTGTTCATGAATCTTGATAGAATGTAAGCAAATCTATACATAAGCATGAATTCATCTGTTTTGTATATGCAGTTTTGTAGTATGAATCAGCCTTGTTTGACTTTGTTATTATTGGCAAGTTTTACTGACTTTCAACAAACTAACTAGGATCATATAGATATATAGTGCATTCTATACTATAAATAATTGCATAAACTTCTGCTCTGCATCTGCTCTGATTTAAATAATTTCTTTAAATTGTCAAAAATGTAAATGATTTCCACATGTTTGTAATCAATGTTCAAGGCCCACTCTATCATAACTGGAAGCCTCTACCTCAGTGATTCTAAACCAGGTTAACAAGGTTAACCCTTGAAAAAAGTTTCTATTCCTGGGAAGCTCCCTGTTTCATTTCTGACTGAGAGAGGCTTGGTGGGTTGTGGAGGTGGCTACATCATTCTAATGTTCTTGCACAAGGTTAAATCTAGATTAGCTATGGTGACTGCTTTGCAAAGTATCCTTAAGCAGGCAGAAATTTAGTGTCGTCCTTTCTTGTAAAAGTGACAAGTTTTGTTCCTACGTTTTATGAAAACCCCTATCAAGACTCAAAGATGCCCAAGGTTCCTGGGAACTACTTTACTTTAATCATTTGTTTTTAGGTGCCAAATTTAGACACATTTATTTTGCATGCTATTACTAATTCAGTCATAAGGCAAAATAAATCCATTTAGAGATGCAGCAAAGTCTAACTTGATACTTTAATTGTATGTGTTGTAAAGAGGTTCTACCACAAGTGAAAAAGATGCCTGATACTCATAGCACAGACTGGTGAATGGCCACACTTGCGCACGGTTCTCCATTCTGTTCTGTGGGAGTTCCGAGTACAGCCGAGTGGTGTGTTCGGCTCTGCTCAGATATCCTGTAGAACAGAATGGAGAGTCGTGCCCAAGTGCAACCAGCTCTTCAGTCTGCGCTGTGTTTCAGGAGTCTATTCCTGAGATAGTTGCTGGTCCTAGAGGTGTCTGGTCCTAGAGGTTCTACCTATCAGACAATGATGACATATCCTAGCAATATGCCACAATTGTCTATCATGTTGTTAGCCCCTTTAAATGTCAGTTTGCTGCATCATGGCATGTAACATGGGTATAACTGTAGCTATTTTGTGGAGAATAACAAATCGATGGATTTGTGCTATTTAGCATGGGAGTTTTGTAATGTATGGCAATATCATCCAAACCATGAACAATAGCTACTTATAATGCTGTTTCCATTACTAGAGGGTAGGAGCTCATTTTGCTCTAGGTACCTATAAAACCTAGTTATGTCCCTGGTATGTGATGTGTTAAATGTCCAGTGACATTTTCCTACTAAGTAAATGCTCTTGAGTACCTTCATTTTCTGAGTCGTACAGGAGAGTTAAAGAAACATTTTCAGTGAACAACTCAATATCTGGAAGTTAACTTGGTGATTGGGAAGACACAAGTTCTATACAAACTCATTTCTGTATTAACTCTATTTAATGACAAGTGGCCTGCAAATGCTGATAATCTTTGATTGTTAGACTGGAAAAATGGGATGACTGCCTTTTATCCTTTACTAAAATATAACTACTTAACACAGAATTATGTACATTTACATCAAGGTGATTGCACAGTCACAGAAGCTTTGCCAATGCAATCATCACAAGAGCATGACGATGACTGACAGCCGGTCTCCTGCTGTATGGAACAGAATTGGAAAAAAAATGTTTTTTTCCTAGGAAATATGTTATCATAATGCAAAAGTAAAACAAAACGAAAACTATACATACATGTATTTGGCAGCTCCTTAAGCTATATTTGTTATAAATTTGTTGTAATACATGGCAAACAGTGCACATTTTCAAATGAACAAATCAATAATGAATTTATTTATTTTTATTTTTTATTTTCCTGCCAAAAAGCATTAATAAAACATAAAAAATAAGTAATAATGTACATAAGATGGAAAAATAAGCCTCCTACTATAAGGCTATGCTCACACGGCATAATTGTGGGGCTTAATTACGCCCCGCAATTACGGCGTGTGTTCGGGAGCTCGCGCTGAACGGCGTGAGCTCCCGTGGGGCGGGGGGGCCGGCAGCTCACCAGCCCCATAGACATGCATTACTCACAGCGCGTAAACGCTGTGAATAATTGACATGTCACTTCTCTCCCCGCTCGGCATAGT
Source organism: Phyllomedusa bahiana (assembly GCA_025379985.1). NCBI lineage: Eukaryota > Metazoa > Chordata > Amphibia > Anura > Hylidae > Phyllomedusa > Phyllomedusa bahiana. The sequence goes on along the minus strand of JAODAL010019329.1, from coordinate 36,908 downwards.
GTGCGAGCAGGGAGAGGAGACGCAATCCATAGTTCTCTATGAGAACTGTGGATTACCATAATGACTGGAGCGCATTTCACCTGTATTTGAGCGCAGTACAGTACGAAAAACGGACCGAAATGCGCCCCATTTTAACCCGTGTGATGGTACTATTGAAAATTGCTGCAATAAAAAAGCTCTCAAAAAGCTACATTGCTGGTAAAGTAAGTTATAGCTCACTGAATATAATGGTGCAAAAACAAAACATTAATGTAAGGGTATGTCCACACGGCTTATTTAGCCGTGTATTTCGGCGCGCATTTCACCGCATATGGCGCTTTATACACGCAAAATCGTGCTGCAATTATGTTAATTCATAGCTCTCATAGAGAGTTATGGATAACGTGTCATCTCCCCGCGCGTACAATACAATCGTATTGTACACGCGGGGGGAGAATTGATATGTCAGTTGTTAGCGTCAGTTATGAGCCGTTGATAATGTATGTCTATGGGGCTGGCACCCGGCCGGCCCCGCCGAGCTTTGGAATTACGCACTGATCGTGGTTTCAAAACACACGGCGCATTGCGGCGCATACTATTATGCATCGCAATAGACCGTGTGAACATATCCTTATACTATTTTTAAGAGGTTAAAGTGCAAGGGACTTGTAGCTTTGTATTAAAATATTGGGCTCTAACCCTATATCTAACACTATACAGATACATAAAAAAATAAATATATAACAAAAATGAACGTGCAAAGAATCTTGCATCTGAAAACTACATGCTGTTAAAAGGCAGGTATTTGCAGGTTACATTATAGGATTACACTGTACATTTCTTTAATCGAGGTCAGTCTAAAAATGTTGGCCACTGTAGTAGCATTGCTTGTACTTAAATGAAAAATAGCAATGAATGAACTCGACAGAAACTATTCATTTTCTTGAATAATTCAAATCCATCCTGTTATTAGAATGCCTGAGAAATATGCACAATTATTTGTTGGCTTTTCCACATCTCTTGTTGTATGAACACCTGCTGGAACACTATAACATGTGCTGATGAAATCATTTAGCACAATCTTTTAAAAATGATAGCATTTTAATTACCTATCCACAGAAGAAAATAATACATGCCACTTCAGTCGAATTATTCATCTACACTTATTAACATTTCAGTCTTTTTAAATGTCACTTTTTAATAGAAGACCTTTCTTATTCTTTGCTGCTAATAGTATATCTTATTTGTCAGAAGCTATTAGATGTATCCTCCTCCTGTAAAAGGAATCAGTGGAAACCTTGGGGGTGCTCCTATTCAGACCGAAATACACCATTGAATGCAGAAAGGAACATATTATAATCCAGAGATTATTTCTAGGTAAACCTAAAGTTTATTTTAATCATACCTAAAGTGAAATGAGCTCAATTGCTTGCTTTACAAGTGGGAACGTTTTGGCTGGAAGGAGAGAACATTAATAAGAAAATGGGTCACTACATATTAAGACAAAAATCCAGCTCAGTAAAGTGTCATCTAAATGGAAACCATTTGTAATAGTCTCTGTTATGACATTTAGAAACCAAGTATGTTTTCCTGTGATGTGGATTCTCCAATTCTAACAGCATATACTGGCCTTTGTCAAGAGATTGCTTTTCCATTTTGCCACCAGGTAACAAAGTGATAAACTACTGTATGGTATTGGTCTTGGCATTTCACAGTCCAACTGCCTTGGAGTTAAAAATGTTGCTAATGCTAACCTGTTATCTTTATACAGACAGGTTTATAATGGTGAAAAAAAAAACAACTAAATCCACTCAATTCAGCCAATATTCAGCCAAGGAAGGCAAAACCCCCATGAGACAAAAGCCAATGTTTATCATCTTTGGAAAAGAATTCCTTCAGACTTCAAATATATGAACAAATTACTGAAACGATTGCCCATCTTTAGTAATTTATTAGCCATAGCTCGAAATATTACACCCCAGAAAAACATCCAGGCCCTTTTGATCTCTTGTAGTGAATTCACCATGACAACTTCCCCTGGCAGACCATTTTATAGTCTCAATGTTTTTACAGTAAAGCATCTCCTTCTATATTAGTGTAGAAGCCTTTTTTCCTCTAAACCAGAGGTGTCAAACTAATTTTTACCAAAGGGCATATTATGGTTGCCCTCACAGGGCTTACAGAGGACTTTGGAGGGTGGCTCTGGTGCCTGGGTAGGGCTGTCAGAGCTGTGCCAATGCCTGTGAGTTGCTGGTTAGAGTAGTGAGGAGGTGCATAGAACTAAGATAGCACCCACTCCCTGTGCTGGCACCATCACCTATGCCACGTATTGGCTGCCTCCTTCACAGAAAATGGAGAGCCGATCCTTCTATGCCCAGACCTTGTTCATCTCTGCTCAGTAAGTAAAAAATCTCATGTCTTTCTATAAAGGAACAGTTGTATTGTGGAAGATTGCAGTAAAAGAGGATGCATCACTGGGATTCTGCAACAGTCTTTGCTATTCATAGAACTGTATAACTTTTCCTTCCTGTGTGGTTTTACTTTATTTTCTCCAATTTGCTCTCTGTGATCCCCTGTCATTGTGTCCCCTTCCCTTTTCCCCTGTTACTTGCTCATGTTTTTTAGGGAAGCAGCAGATGAAATTGCACTGCTTCCTCCTCTACTTGGCCAGAGTGGAGGAGCAGTGAGCAGGACTTAAAGAGAACCTGTCAGATGGTTTATGCTGCCCCATTTGAGAGCAGGATATTATAGAAGGAGAGAAGATGAGCTCTGTCATATATAGGATTTTATGATATGGAACAGGATTTTTGAGTAAAAGCACCATATTGAAGGGAGGATGGATGGGGCCATGTATCGTGAGATTTTGGCCAATAAGGTCCTTCCCTCAGTAAAGCTATGTTCACACGGCTAAGTTTGGGCCATATTTCGGTCCGTAATTACGCGCCGAAGTGCGCAAATTACAGGCCGAAAACGGCCCATTCATTACGGTAATTCACAGCTCTCATAGAGAACTATGGATTACGTCTCCTCTCCCCGCCGGCGGCCGCCGGGCGGGGAGATAATTGACATGTGAATTACTAGCGGCGTATACGCGCCGCTGGCAATTCAAGTCTATGGGCCGGCGAAGTGCCGGCCCCTGCTCAGTCCTCCGCTCCCGCCCCGCCCCCGGTCACACGGCGTAATTGCGGGGCGTAATTACGCCCTGCAAATACACCGTGTGAACATGGCCTTAGAGCATTGAAGATGGGTCGTGGCTTTGTCTTGCAGCAGGACAATGACCCAAAACACACAGCCAGGGAAACTGAGAAGTGGCTCCGTAAGAATTATTTCAAGGTCCTGGAGTGGCCTAGCCAGTCTCCAGACGTGAACCCAATTGAAAATCTTTGGAGGGTGTTTAAACTCAGTGTGGCCCAGTGACAGCCCTGAAACATGAAAAATCTGGAGAATATCTGTATGGAGGATTGGTCCAAATCCTCTGCTGCAGTGTGCACAAACCTGGTCAAAAACTACAGGAAACTTCTGACCTCTGCAATTGCAAACAAAGGTTTCTGTATCAAATATTAAGGTCTGTTTTTCCATTGCATCAAATACTTATTTCATGTAATAAAATGCAATTGGTTTTTAAAAATCCTACAATGTGATTTTCTAGATTTTCTTTTTAGATTCTGTCTCTCTCACAGTTGAAGTGTACCTACAATAAAAATTCTAGACCTCTCCAATTTTTGTAGGTGGGAAAACTTGCAAAATCGCCAGTGTATCAAATACTTATTTTCCCCACTGTACATAATGGATAAAAACAAAATGGACATTCGTTTTAATAACCACTCTCTGCTTTCCATCACTGAGCCAGTTACTTACCCACTTACATACATTCATGTATCAGAAGTTTCAAATACTGGATCACAGAATTCTGGTGCTTTTTGTGGCAAAAGACTGGCACGCATGCTTCACCATTATTATTATTCACCTTATTATGTGTTTAAACAGTATTAAGACACTATTGCATCCAACAAAAGGGGTGTAGCTTCACGAAAATGTACGTGGCTCACCATGCAACAAAAAATTGCACCAAAATGTTGGTGCAATTGATGGCACAAACTAAGCTAACTAACAAATGGTGTAAACTTAGACTAGAATGTTTAAAGGGGTTTTCTCGCTACAAAGATCATATCTCAGATTATGGGGACAGTAAAAATAAGCACTTTTGTAATTGGGTTGCATTACCTAAGTCACTTAGTATAGTAGATATGAGCTTTACTGTGCACCTGTTTTCTATTTCTGCTGCTAGTCGGGACAAGCCACTTTTCTGTGATTGGCTAGTGAGGACATGATCCCCGGACTGATGAGGCCCTGGACATGTCTCCTACACTGTGATTGGCGGACTGACATTTCATTCAACCTGTTGGGCTATGTCCCCAGACAGGAAACGCCCCGGACACACCCCCTGCACTGTGATTGGCTGTGCCTGCACACTCTATATTTAGTCCTCTCTGAGCTGGTAACACCGAAAGTAAAACCAGCTATGTGAGAGGGCTGCTGGCTTTATGCTCATCTCCCAGCTCTAAATGATCTGACTAATTATTGACTGTTTAACTCATAGATACCCTCATATAACACAGTCTTATATCCTGTGCTCCCTCCATATAACACAATCACACAGTCTCCTGCCTGATAACAGAGGGGAGGAGGGGGAGGGCAGTGTGCATTCCTGCATATAACACAGTCATACAGCCTCCTGTCTGATAACAGAGGGGGGGCAGTGTGCATTCCTCACATGTGCTTCATCAGTTCAGGCTGTGTGTATAACTGGTTATAGCACAGCAAGGAGCTTGTGGAGTTGGAGATAAAGGCTCTGCGGACACTAGAACATTGCAGGAGGCTGCAGATCTGTTCTGTCCAGACAACCTTCCCCTTCTACTGCAAATACAGAATGATGATGATGGAGAGACAAGTCTGCTGATAGGAGAAACTCGCCCCTGGATTTCAAATTCAATCTCATTGATTTAGCGGAAGAGCATGAACACTTCAAACGATAAAACATATGCCAGATGTATTGTACAGCTGATAAATCAGGAGCACAGTATTCATAAATCTGCCCCACTGTACAAAATATTTTATTCTGCTTTTTCTCCACACAAATCATGACTATGAAATAAGTTAGGCAGCGTTATTTCAGTCCTTTGTAATAGATATAACAATGACTCTAAAATATATAAAATAAAACAACTGAATGTTTAACATTGTATCCTGAAATACAAACCACCATAGGCTGAAAACACTGAAATGCTAGTGAATTATTTTAGCCCCTAACACAGTGTGACAGATGATAGACTACAGTCCACCTTTAAGCGAGACACTGTATGAGATTTACTGTGCTATCCATGCAATTAAGCTGTCTTAATGATGTCTAGGTACAATGTAAGGGAATTCAAGATGTTCTAATGATTATACAGAAAGCCAAATAAACATGTAGCTACCTCAGCTTCAGGGATCAATCTGTCTTACTTATTGGGATTTACTTACATTGTAACTGACATGACTGCCTGTTCCATACAATCCATTATGTGCACAGAATAAGATTGTGTGCAATTTGCATTTAAAGACCAAGTGCTATAACTTCCTGCTGTCAAGCAGCATCTGTTTAAAGGAAAATCTGATATGGCAGTGTCAGAATATCATTCATCCTAGCAAGTTTATCAGCAAGTGTCTCAAGCATTGAAAGACATTCTGTATTACGCTGACCATTAAAGCTATTCAATTTAATGCTATGCTGTAGGTGGCATTGGTTGTCAGTGACAGATAAGGATATCACACAGTACAAGACCTTATCAGCATTATATGACCAAATCCCTACATATCACCATCAATTTCATGCTAATCATCAGGAATAATATATAATATCCAATGTTGTCTTACCATTAAAATCTTTAAAAATTACCAGTTTTATCATTTAAGAGCACCCATGACATCTCCTGACATGTTCCTTTTAATAAATACTTGTGTTTCCAGTGAAATAACAATTCTGGAGTATCTTATTTTGTCACTCTGTCATTGGGGAAGCTAGAATTTTTGCTGCCCATGGCTGTTTGCCACTTCTTTTTACAGACCACACCACACTTTTTCAGGCCACACCTCTCATAGGATCCTCCTCACACACATAAATCACAATTGCGGCTTAAAAAACAAAAATCTTGTGTTAGGGACTAGTGTTAAGCGATTACGTTGGCCATCGACAAGATAGTCGATAGTCGATAGTAGATTATGAGCGATGACCATTAAAGTCTATGGGAGAGCAACAACACCTTCATTCTTACACCCAAACAGGGTGGAGAAGCTGGAATTAACATCCACAACAGTCAAATGGATACATGCTACATTTTTAGGCAACCCCATTAGGTTATAAAAGCCACAGAAAAAAAATCACACACCATTCACTATCCCTGTCTTTTACCAAAAGCATGACCCTTAATCCTGCATCACCACAAATTAAAAGTGCCAGAAGGCAGTTTTGATTTGAACCATCATTTTACTTGAACTGGACATTGAATATCCCTGTCTGGAAGCAGCATGAGCCCCAAACCTGCATGACCCCAGATTCAAAAGTGCCGGGGAAAAAGGGGTCTTTCAACCACCATTTTAGTTTTCACTGGACATTGACTATACTGTCCTTTGGGGCCCCAGCATGAGCCCCAAACCTGCATGACCCCCACATTTAAAAAGTGCCGGAAAAAAGGAGTCTTTTCAAACCACCAATTTTTGTTGACTGGACATTGATATTACCTGTCCTGGACCGCAGTATGACCATTAAACCTGTCTGCCCCCAAATTAAAAAGTGCCGGGAAAAAGAGTCTTTGAACCACCATTTTGTTTTAACTGGAAAATTAACTATATCTGTCCTGTACCGCAGAATGGACCATTAAACCTGTCTGACCCAACAGATTAAAAATGCCGGAAATAGGAGTCTTTCAACCACCATTTTAGTTTCATGGACATATTTCTGTCCCTGTCTGGGTAAACACTTGCCCCTCCGTATGGTGCGGACCAATTGAGCTTCACTTGGAAATACTGGTGGTTAACGCTCCTGTTCCCACCGGTGCCCTTTTTTTTTTCATTTTACTCAACGTGCTGGGAGAAAATTGTCTCTGAAACTTTGTTCTCTGTCCGTGCTCCATACTCCATGTCCTCTGAATAACCTACATCTGGTCAAGTTTTCCTGTACCCCCCTTGTACAATTCAGAGGAATTTTTTTACCAGCTATTTTGTACATGCAAGTTTTTTAGTAGTTTAATTCTAGAAAACACATTTTTTAAATAGGTTTGGAATCCCCCCAAATGTCTTTGTTTCTCTTTTTTTAATTATATTAAATTGGTTGTCTCCATTCATGGTTTGTTTGCTATGTTAAAGATCTTGCAAAAACAAGTCATTTTGCAATATGTGTCCTTTAAACAGTGCCTACTCTTTTCCTGTTTCTGCAGCACCATCACCTTGAGCACTCTTGACAATTGTGAAGAACAAAATGTTGTTAGAAACAAAAATTTTTTTAATAGGACCTGTAGTATTGCTGCATTTCAAAGCAGCATGACCCAAAAAATTTATAAAAATGACTTTCTCAGCCACTGTTAAAAATTGTGAGGGAGAAATTTCCACTTAGAAGCCACATTTCTGTTCCAAAGGACCATAATTATAGCTGATCTCACAGCAACATGACCTATAACTATTGACAATGCGAAAACTTCTAAAGATAAAGTGAGTAAATGGAATACGGTGTTGTCATGAAACCTTGCTGTCTTTTACAGTCTCCTCACAGCAAAACACCAAAATGAACTTTGGGGAAAAAAAGAATAAAAATTCCCAGTAAGAAATGATCATTTTAAAAAACATTTTTTCAAGAGGACCATTTCTTTTTGAAGAGGAATGTGAAGTAGACCGGCAACAAAATCGGTGCCCCTCGGCAATTGGGCCACAACATCATCAGAGATCCATGCCTGATTCATCTTGATAAAAGTCCAACGACCCACATTATCTGTGGAAAGCTGGATACGTTTGTCTGTATGACTCCTCCAGCTGTGCTGAAGTCCGCTCAGATATGACGCTGGCTCTGGGCAGGACAACACCTCTATGGCGGGGCCCGAGCGAGCTCGGCCATTCGTACATTTTGGATACCCAGAAGTCTATTGGTCCGGAACACATACAAAACATCGGGTTGAGACGCAGATAGTCGTGCCCATGATCTTAAGCTGGTCTCTGTGCGTTGATGTGTGCCTGCATTGCATGCGTTGGTGAGGTGGTAAACAAAGATTCCCAAGAGGTCACCCATTAGGCTTCTGCCACATTGCCTGCTGCTGCTGCCCCTACGGCTACTTGGCACTCTACTGCTGTCACGTCGCTGATTTTGTTCCACCGTGACATTTGGGGAACGTGAAGCAGACGCAACAGATTTTCTCCAGTTGATCAATTAGCAAGGTCTCCATTTCCTGTATTTTACTCTCTTTGGAAGGAAAGTGCTGAGTTTTTTCGTACCGGGGATCCAGGAGGGGGGCCACCACCCGTAACTGTTGTTCATTTTGATGCCTTAATGCGAGATCATGTTTTGGGGGAAATGGAGCATCCCAAACATCATGTGAGAGATGGACCTTGATTTCCCAAGCCTCTGTGTCGAGGGGCACTAGCAAACTGATCTTCCTCATCTTCCTCCCCCCGCCTCAAATTCGCGCCAACCTCTTTCCAAGGCAGGGACGTCGGAAACGTCGGTTTTCTAGGAATACCTCCTCCTCCGCTGCCTCCGGCACAGCTTCAACACAGCCCGACTTGCCTGAGATGATGCACCCTGAGAGCTGATGCGCAAACTTGCACTAGCTCTGGACCCGAACATGCCTAATGAAGACCGATGAAATTGTGAAACTGTCGGGCCTTGTGATTTTACGGAGAGAAAGGCTCCATATCCGCTTTTGTGTCCGTCTCCTCCTCCGTCGCTGGCGGGAAACCCGTTGTTTCAGAGTGTCCAACGATGGTTCCAGAACTAAGATCACCACAATGCTCATGCTGACAAGGGCATTGTCCGCACTGACCATTTTGGTGGCTTCTTCAAAACTGGCAAGAAAGGTGCAGAGCTCTTTTACCTGCCTCCACTATCGGAGGCTCAACACCCGAGGTCCGCCCCGCTGCTTGTCAGGCCATGTGTCACTTCGTACTGCGTAATGGCATTGCGCTGCTCCACAATCGCTGGAGCATGGGAGGGTGGAATTCCAGCGTTTTTGCCACGTAACAATGAGACGGTTGAGGGGGAAAGGCCGAGCTGACGCTGCAACGCAGCCAGGCGGGACGAAGCAGGGTGCGAACGGCGGAAGTGCGAACTTAGACTTCGAGCCTTCCTCAGCAGGCAGTCCAGACCCGGGTAGCGCTTTAGAAATTTCTGGACGACAAGGTTCATGACATGTGCCAGGCAAGGGATGTGCTCCAGCCTACCGATTTTTAAAGGGCGGGCCAGAGATTTCGCCCGTTATCCCCACACCACCTTGCCTGGCACAAGGTTCTTGGCCCCAGCCAGCGCTCGGTCTCGTTTTCGGAGAGCCGGGCCACAGCTCCTGCCCTGGGTGGGGACGGTCTCCAAGACAGATTAATTTCAACAGGGCCCTGGTTTCTTGGGCCGTGATCCCCACCAGAGGCCCTTGGGGGAAAAACCCCGGGGCCCCCAACCCTGCGGCTTTTAAAGGGAGCAGGGCCCCGACCCTTTGGAGCCCCCTTTCCCCCCCAGAGACATCCACCCACCCAAACCCAGTGATTTTGTCACAGAGATATAGGGGCCCTTTGGGCCGGCTTACTAGCCCATGTGTCGGTGGTCAGATGGACTTTTCCCGGGCCCCAAAATGCAGACAACGCGTTGAAATTTTTTGATAAAACCCTGGCTGGCCAGGGCCGGGACCCGGTTTTCTGGCAAAGAAATGCCTTTCTCGGCTCTGGTATTGGGGGGGAGGCAAGGGCCCTGACTTGGGGGAACCATCTGGTTCCCCAGGGTGGAAAAAGGGAAAATTTCCCAAGGGCCAAAAAACCTGGCCCTTTCTGACATTAAAGGGTTTTGGCTTTGGGGAGGGGTTTGGGGTTTTTGTGGGTTTTTTTCTGCTTCCCAAACCTGGAAGAAAAGAAGGTGGCTGCTTTGAATGGCCCCTGTACGGCATGCGGGCGTTTAAAAAATGGCGGAAAGGGGAAAGGAAATAGGATGGTTTTTTTCCCCGGTGGTGCTGGGGGTACTCGGGCGGCGGTGGAGGGTTTAAGCGGGGGGTTGATTTCCCCGATCAAAGACTCTGAGAGACATGGGCAAAATTTAGGAAAAGCTTGGTGGTGGCCGGAGGGGGAGGAGGCGGAGGGCAGAGGGGGGTGACAGTGGTTGGAGGCCCCCCGTGGGCTTTGGGCCCTTTTTTTTTCCAAATGTTGCCTCCCCCTTTTAACTTTATGCATTGCTGCATGTGACTAGACAAAGTTGGGTGGTGGTTTAAACACCAAGGTTCTTGCCCCTATTTGCGTTTACGGCAAAGGGGGGGCATATGGGGCATCGCTGGGTGGGGAAAAAGGGCTTGCTCAAAGAAGGCCAAGGGTTGAGATTGGACCTTTTTGGGCGGCCCATAAACGAGGGCGGGGGTTTTCGCTGACCGTGGTGGCGGGAAACATATCGCGGCTTCTGCGACCCCCCTCTCCCCTTTTTTGGGGGGGACCCCGTTGACACTACCCCCTCGTTTTTCCTCCTAAACCGGAAATGAAACGTCGCCCAAACAAAACTGTGGGAAAAAACCCCCGATGGATCCGCAAAGTCGTCATTTATCATCATCATCAACAAAGGTGACTTTTGTTTGTCCCGGGCATTCTGCACCCGGAGCTGCGGGCTACAAACAAGGGGGACTGCAAGGCGTTTTCCGACCCGCCCGGGGAATTTGCCCTTTTACCTGCTTCCTTATCCTCCCTGATTGGGATCGGAAAATGGGCGGTCAAGGGGACTAAATTTATCCCCTTGAACTTTTTTAAAATTTCCCTTTGACCCCCCAAACGCATTTTGTCATCAAAGAGGTCTTAGACAAGAGGTTTATCCAAGTGGTGGGTACACAAGTTGACGTTTGGGCTGCTTCATGTTGGACGGATGCTGATGATGTGATGACGACATTTTGTGGGAGGGAGAGGAGGTATAGATGTTGATGCAGTTTGCATTATCAATGAAGGACAGATTGGCGACGTGTTCGTTATGGACTTCAGGCTGACCATCAGGATGACAGTCAGACGGTCCGGAACTGAACGATCGCTGGCATGGTGTTGTCGCCGACCTGGACGGGAGCACCTTCTCTCGTCCTCTTACTATGTGTACCCCTCTTTGCTCACTTAACCTGCATTGTCATGTTCTGAAATATTAAATATTTGAGAATGTATGGAATCGTTTTTGGAAAGTCTCTTATTAAAAAGACGGCAAATACAGCTATTCTAAATCCTTAATCCCAAAACCCAAATTGTCAATTCAATTTAAATGCATGGGTTATTCAACAACATGGATGGGCTAAGTTGCAAAAAAACACGTATTGTCTATTGTATTGTATTAATACATGGGTATTCTTTGGCACCTTTCATTACTGTGGTGACTATAAATTGCTGTATTCCATTTTAAGTGCATAGCTGCATCAATGAACAAGCTGGAGTGCGCCACAGTCAATACAGTATTGTATGTATTGTATAATACAAGATCTCTTTTTGGCATTTCAATTCATGTGGTGACTATAAAATTGTGGATTCAAAATTTTAAGTGCATGTGTAATCAAAAATCTGGATGGGAAAAGAGCAAAAAACACGTATTGTTATGTATTCGTATATTAGAGGTATTTTTGGCATTGAATTCACGTTGTGCATAAACTGGCTGTATTCAAATTTAAGTGCAAGCTCGCCTCATGACAAAGCCTGTCAGTGCGCCAAAGTCAAACACGTTTTCTGTTATGTATCGTATAATACACGATATTTTTGGATGGTCCAATCACTGTGGTGATATAAAATTGCTGGATTTCAAATTTAAGTGAAGGCTGTCTTTCCGTAAAACCTGGACTGGGCAAACGTGAAAACACACGTATTGTTATGTTATTCGTATAATACAAGGTATTTTTGGCACTTTCAATTCACTGTGGTGACTATAAAATTGCTGTATTCATCATTTAAGGGCAAGTCTGCTCAATGACAAAGCTCTTAGTGCGCCAAAGTCAAAAACACGTATCTGGTATGTTTCGTCTTTATAAGGATATTTTTGGCAACTTTTCAATTCACCTCGCGTGGTGACTATAACCTTGCTGTATTCAAAATTTAAGTGCAAGCTGCTCATGAACATGTGTAGTGCGCCAAAGTCAAAAAACACGTATTGTTTGTATTGTATAATACTAAGGTGTTTTCTGGACCTTTCAATTTACCTGTGGTGACTATAAAATTGTGTTTTAGAATTTAGTGAAAGTGCCTCATGGAACAAGTGTAGTGCGCCAAAGTAAAAAAAACACATATTGTTATGTATTAGTATAAATCAGATATTTTTGGCACATTTCATTCACTGTGGGGGACTATAAAATTGTGGGATTCATATATAGTGCAGGTGTCTATCAAACAAATCTGGACTGGGGGGGCAAAAGGGCAAAAAACACGTATTAGTTATGTATTCGTATAATAAAGGTATTTTTCGGCAACCTTTCAATTCACTGTGGTGCTATCAAAATCTTAATTGCTGTATTTCAAAATTTAAGTGCAAGCTGCTTCAATGAAAAAAGCTGTGTAGTGCGAAAGTCAAAAACACGTATTGTTATGTAATTCGTATATACAATGATTTTTATTGGAGCCTGTTCAATTCACCTGTGGTGACTATAAAATTGCTGGATTCAAATTTAAGTGAAGGTGTCTATCATAATTCTGGATGGGAAAAGTGCAAAAATCACGTCTCGTTATGTATTCGTATAATAAAAGGGTATTGTTGGCACTTTCAATTCACCTGTGGTGGACTATAAATTGTGTTCGTTATTCAAATTTACGTCGCAAGCTGTAAAGGAAACAGCTGTAGTGCGTCAAAGTCAAAAAACCACGTAATTGTTATGTATTCGTATAATACAAGGTTATTTTGATCTTTAATTCATGTGGTACCTATAAAAACGTTGCTGTTTTCAGGTTTAAGTGAAGTGCCTTAATGAAAAGTGTAGTGGCCAAAAGTCAAAAAAAAATATTGTTTTGAATTGTATAATACAAGATATTTTTGGACCTTTTCATTCACCTGTGTGTGATAATAAATTTGCCTGGATTCAAATTTAGTGCAGGTGTTATAACACAATTGGAGCTGGTGAAAAAAGTGCAAAACAAGACACGTATTGTTATTATTCGTATATTACAGGTATTTTGGCTCCTATTCAATTATGTGGTGCTATAAAATTGCTGTATTCAAATTTAAGTGAGTGCTAATGAACTAAGTGTAGAGGCAAGTCAAAAAACAGTATTATGTTATGTCTTCGGTTTATATACAAGAATTTTTGGCACTGCAATCACCTGTGGTGACTATCAAATTGCGGTAGTAAATTTAAGTGAGCTGCTAAATGAACAAAGCTGTAGTGCGCCCAAAGTTCCACAAACAGTATTGTTATGTATGTATTATACAAGCTAATTTTTGGAACTTTCACTTACTGTTGGTGACTTAAAATTGCTGTATTCAAACTTTAAGTGCACGCTGCCTCAATGAAACAAGTGTAGTGCGCCAAAGTCAAAAAAACGTATTGTTAAGTATTCGTATAATACAATTGTGGATGCCAAATTTAGTGCAAGGTTGGAATATATAACAGGTGGATGGCAAAACTTGACAAATGACACTATTTGGGAAATGTATACTATATTAAACGTGGAGATTTTGCACTAACAAAGGACCAGTGTGTGTACAGGTAGATTTCTTTAAAAATTTTAGTAACTAATAAATTTCCACTCTCTAATTAACTAAATTGTTATGATCAGAGCTAATAGTAGAGGTTACTCTGTGAAGAAATACGAATAATTTTCGTTGAGCTGTTTTGGTACAGCAGAGCGCACGTCCTATGCTATGAGGACGGTGAGAGAATGGGACTGAAACAGGGGAAGGGTGTTCTGTGTAAAAAGAAGGTCGTTGTGATTCTTTCCAGCAATGGCACATACAATCCCAGTATTGAGTCGCACACAAATCTCACCTGTCTATTCTGTAAGCTGATTTGTGGCCGCAAAATGAAAGGAAGCGCCGGAAAATTGGCGAATTTAATAGATGTGACAGATTTTACTAAATTATCGCGATGATCTAAAAAATCCGATTACTAATAAAATGTGCGATTTAACCTTTTAATAATTAATGTAACACTTAGTGGGAAATCTTATTTATATCTGTTTGTTGCCGTGACCTTACAGGGTTGTAACTCTAGCGGCTGACAAGTGCTTACAGGGGCATAATGTTTAGTATTTTTGAAAAAAAAATGCGAAGTGTGGGATGTGGATCTATGTACAATTTTGAAAGGGATTATGATGCTTTATTTGACGCTGTCTCTAATTTATTTAGGCTATGGATGCTATGACTTGTGTTCTTTCTAGGATTGTCAAATTTGGTTGTTAAATCTTATGGACAATTAATGGTCTTCAGAACCATTTACTGGTATAAATGCAAAGATTGTTTGCTTTTAATATTGGTGGTGACGGGTTATAAAAATAATTTATTTGACGCATTATTTTAGCTTGGATAAGGAGACAATTTATCCTGCTTTTCTATTTATTTTTCCTATATCTGTCCCTGCGGAAGTAGTGCTAAGGGCATTGAAAATGTGGTGAATTTGCTATTCGTTGGGTTGTGTGTGATTTGGGACTAGGTTCGGGGGGCCGCCCTTTTGGGGCGCAACCTCACCCGTATGACGGGATTTTAGGGTCATTTGGAAGTAGGGTTAGGTTTAAGTAGTAGACCACTTTGTATGTTTTTGTGGTTTTTTTTTGTTTTTGGGAGTGGGACATCTTACTTGTAATAATCAGAATAAAAGTTATATTTTAGATACGTGACTCTTTTTACAGATATGATCTTTGTAGCGAGAAACCCCCTTTAAGGATGGTCTAATCGGTATTTGATTCCAGTAGGGAGGTTGTTAAAACAAGAGTAAAGATTTCCGTTAGGGTATTGGAGCCCTAAAATGTATGCCTTGTGTAATTTAAATCCAGAGTGTTTTGTCCTTTATTCTGTTGTGGTTTGTATGTTGGACAGTGGGATGATAGTATTGTGGATCATGGTCTAGAACAGTGATGGCGATCAATTTTTGAGACGATATGGTTGTGCGAAATTGTTGACCGAAATATTCCTTAGTTACCGCAAATGCGCCCGGTTGTGAAGAGGGATGTGATGTTGCGGAAGTGGGGGTGCACAAAATTTAATCCGAGGGATGTGCCGGCGAGTAGCCATCCCTTGCCATATTTCACTATACAGGACCAATATTGTGGTAGATAGCAGTTGTAACAGGTGTCGGATGTAGCATGGAATAATACACAACAATACGAACATAGTGATGAATTATTCCGCCAGTATCTATCACACATAGTGATTGAATACTACACGCAAACCACCACTAGTGATGAATAATACCACAACTACCCCCACACAACATAGTGATGAAGTAAAGCAAAACACCCAATAGTGATGAATAAATAACAACAACCACAACTAGTGATCTGAATAAGACGTACATATCACCACCACAAAGGGAACTGAATACTACAACACATCCTCTCCACAAATAGTGATGATTATTACACAACATTAAGCATCTAAACCATTTACACTGTGACATATAAGAGACTTAATTTAGGCACATTTAGTGATCACAGGTGAGTTTTCAGTAAGTCATTCACATTGGGTTTCTTCTTATTGGTTCACACTTCATGTGATTTTCCGACCGAGCATTTGAGATTTTATACACAAATTATTAGAATCCTCAACTTTTTCGCAACTCCTTACTTATTAATTCTATAAGTTAGTTAGGTAGGTGTATAGTGTCTCAATTAGGCAGCTATTAGTATAGGTCCCTCAGGAGATAGGTTATTGATATAGGTCACAAGGCAGTATACAGCTCCCACAGGAATATAAGGTCCCACAGGGCAGGTACAGACAGAATAGCTCGCCCAAGGCAGTATAAGACAGATAGCTACCCCAGCCAGTTTACAGAATAAGCTCTACCCCAGCAGTATACTGATAGCTCTCCACCAGCCCGTATACAAGATTCGCTCTCCCACTAGCTAGTATACAGATAGCTCTCCACTTGTTTGTATTAAGATAGTCTTCCCAAAGCCAGTTATAAGCTAACTCTCCCCACAACAGTATAAGATAAACTCTCTAGCAGTATATAGTTAATCTCCAAAGCAGTATATAGTGAACTCTTCAAGACAGTATGTAGATAGTGCTCCCCACAGCAGTATATAGCCAGCTTCCGCCACAGCTAGTTATATTGCTATAAACTCTACAGAGTATATAGCAGCTCCATAGCAGTATATTCGATATCTCTTCAGCGTATATTAGCCAGTAATTGATATGTAGCTCTCACACAGTATATAGCAGTCGCAGAGTATAGTTATTTAGCAGCTCCAGCATGTATATAAACAGCTACCGGATGTATATAGCAGCTCTCGCTGTATATAGACAGTCTCACAGGTGTATCTTGCAGTCTCCACTAGTGTATATAGCCGCACTCCACAGCTGTATATAAGCAGGATCCTCATAGCTCTAAGTAGCAGCTTCCACAGTGTTTATCGCCCGCACTCACCTGGCCTGGATATAGCAGTCTCCCACCAGCTGAATATAGCAGTCTTCCCCATCAAGCTCTATATAGCAGTCCAGTGATCTAGCCAGCTCCCCGACCTTATTAGCAGTCCCCCGCTGTATATAGCAGTCCCAGCCTATCTATTGCAGCTCACCAGCTCTGTATATAGCAGTCCAGTGTAAATAGCAGCTCCCAGTATATATAGCCAGTCCCCCAGCATGTTTAGCCGTCCCCCAGCTGTAAAATAGCCCGCTCTCAGTTGTATCTAGAGCTACCCAGCTGTATAAGGCAGTCTCAGCCTAAATATAGGCTGTAGCTGTATATAGCCAGCTCCAGCTGTATATAGCATACGATGCCTACTCTATTTTGGCGGGGGGTCCGTATTGGGTCCCTGATCTCGGGGAGTTGGCATTCCTCACCGCAGCAAGGCGGGGGGGGTCTGGCTCTTTAATGACGCGGCAACAGAGAAAGGCTGGTGCGCTATCTTGGCGCGCGGGGTTCACAGGGGGTGAAGCGGCGCTGCGGCGCTTCACGGGCGTCTCGCGAGCAGGGAGGAAGGCCGGAAGGGCTCGGATTCTCCGTTATGTACAGCGCCGGTGTGCGCGTACATAAGGTCAGCGGCGCAGGGGGAAGTGACGCGAGGTGTCTCTTGCTGTGACTCGTGAGGAGATGTTCTGGAGCCTGGTCACGCGCTGAGGCGCTTGGTAGGTGTTGTGGTTTTATTATTTTATTTATATTAGTTTTAGGGTGCATATGGAAACAATGGCGGACTTCTGGAACAACGGGGGATACTGGCAGCGATGGGGCATATGGCAAACAATGGGGGCATATGGCAAACACCTGGGGGATCAACCTGGGGGGCCAAAGTAGGGGGGCAATATGGGCAAACAATGGGGGCACTACTGGCAAACAATGGGGGCGTCATGGCAATCAGAGGGGGCATATGGCAAAACAATGGGGCACTATAGGCAAACAATGGGGGCATTAGCTGCAACTGAGGGGGCACTACTGGAAAACACATGGGGGCACTAACTGTCAACCGAGGGGGACTACCTGGCAACAATGGGGGATACTACTGTCATCAATGGGGCACTACTGGCTCTAATAATGGGGGGACTACTGGCGCACAAACAGCGGGGGCAAACTATGTGCAGGGTGCACTTACAGGCAACATTGGGGGCATATTGGTGGGCAACAGAGGGGGGCACTACTGGGCAAAAAATGGGGGCCTTTGACAAACCAATGGGGGCTAACTGGCAACAAAGGGGGATTTACTGGAACAATGGGGGCATCACCTGGCAACAGAGGGGGCATACCTGGAAAAATGGGGACATCCACTGTGGCAAAAGCGGGGGGCTCAAAACTGGCAAACAATGGGGATATAGCAAACATGGGGCATTATGGTCAATGGGGGATATGGCCTAACAATGGGGGCATCTGGCAAACAATGGGGGCATTACCTGGAACAGAGGGGGATCTCCTCTGGCTAACAATGGGGGATTTCTGGCAACAGAGGGGGTTTGGCTAGCAATGGGGGCATCTACTAGCACCAGAGGGTAGCATACCGGGCTACACCAGGGGGCAATCTGTACACAATAGGGGATCTTTTCTGGCATCAGAGGGGGCTACTGGCTAAAAAAGGGTGGAATACCTGGCTAACAATGGGGGCAATCTAAGCAAACGAGGGGGCACTACTGGTAATAAGGGGGCACTATGGTACAATGGGGGCATTACTGGCAAACAGAGGGGTGGGCAACAAATGGCACAGAGGGGGCATATGGTACAATGGGGGGGTCTACTGGCAACAGTGGGGGATACCTGGTAAATGGGGGGGGGCCCCTCCTGCGCAAAGAGAGGTGGCAATATGGCTACAAAGGGGGGTTACTGGCAGAAGTAGGTGGATTATGGGTACAACTGCGGGGAGCATATGGCTAATGGGCGGCATACTGGCTTACAATGGGGCACTACTGGCTTATCAATGGGGGATCTATGGCTAACAAAGGGGGCACTACTGGCAACAGCGGGGGCATACCTGGGCAAAAAGGGTGGATCGTACCTGCAAAAAGGGGGATTATGGACAAATGGGGGCACTACTGGTAACAAAGGGGGGCCTCTCGTGGCTAAAAAGGGGGATCTATGGGGTAACAAAAGGGGGGCATCTTGGCTACAATTTGGTCTACTGGTTCTGGTGGGTTTACCTGGCTACAGGGGGCATTACCTGTAAGAGGGGGTTACCTGGCTAAAGGGGGCATTACTGGTACAAGGGGGCATCTACTTGGCTTCAAGGGGCATTCTACCTGCTTGTTAAGGGGCATACTGGTTATGGGGGGTGTAACTGGTATAAGGGCATCTACGGGCTATCTCCACAAAACTTTATGCAGTTAGGTCGGAGTGGTGTAGTGTGGCTCTTTGAAGGGGCTGGCACTAAAAAATGGGGTGATGGCACATTTTTGCGGCTCTATAAATCTCTGCTTTTTCATTTCAAAATTGGCAAACTATGGGATTTAGCAGTCCCAACTTGTATCATAGCTCGCTCCAGCTGTATATAGACAGCTCGAGTGTATTTAGCAGCTCAGACTTTATTGCAGTCCCCAGCTATATTAGCAGTTCCCAGCCTGTATATAGCTGCTCCAAGCTGTTATAGCAGCTCGCCTTGTTTATAGCCAGCTCCTCCAGATGAATATAGCTAGCTCAGCCTGATTAGGCGCTTATGTGTATCGCAGCTCCCCAGCTGTTTATAGCCGCACGCTCCATGCTGTATATATATTAAAGAAATAAAATAATAATCCTCCTATAAACTTACTTCCGTTCCAGCCAGCGTCCTCTGTCTTTTCACTCGGCGGGGGGACGTCCTTGTTAGTACTCGGGCAAGTTTGGGGCTATGCGGAGGACAGGACCGTGGAGCAATGAGGTATTACATGCGCGTGCAGCTGTAGCACATGGTACATGCCGCGTCCCTCAGGTGAGGGTCGCAGGGGTCGCCGACTGCCGCTGTGTTATGCCTTGGGTTGCGAACGGCCAGGTCGACATGTGCGGATGCGAGCATTTCCCAGCGCGGCGTCAGGTGACAGTGCTAGGAAGGTCGCGGTGGCCAGCCATGAATGTGTGCCAGAGAGGTGGCTGAGCGCCACCCTCGGGCTCGGTTTGCCATGGGTTCGCAGCCGTGACCTAGCACATACTTGATTGTAATTGTTGTAACCTTCTGTGATTTTAATAAAGCGGTTGACCATACTGGGAACTATATTGATGAGCGAAATACTCAGGCAAAGAATCGCTTCCCCACCAGTTTTAAGGCGCATTAAATGAGGGTATAATGCGCCTGAATAAATGAATCTGTCAAAAATCTGGCGTGTGCTATGCCTTGTATAGCATATGTAATGCGCCTAATTTAGGCGTAAACCAAAAAAAAAGTGCATAGCATATCATTGCTAGCCTATTTGATGCGTCTACTTTAGCCGCATTAAAAAGTGTCAAATGGGCCTAGTTTTGGTGTACGACAATTAGTTTATAAAGAGAATACGGCGTTCAATAGTTTTTTGGTGCAAAATACACCAAACAAATGGTGCAGCCCTAATGGGACATGTCACCCTATGTGTTTTGTGCATTAATACCAGAGTTTACGTTTACAGTAGTTTGGCTTATATTTAGTGGAGTGAAGATTCATGCCATATCCAAGTCATGTAAAACAAAAATGATTCAAAATGAAAAAACAGCAGCAACCAGCTAGCACTAAAACCCATAAAAATACTAAATTCATTGAACATTTAAGATGCATTACATTACCTTGGTCAACTTGTGTATGTCAACCTCTGTCAAGGTAGCCTTATCAGGTGAGTCCTTAATTACAATTAGAAAGTCCCATATGACATGGGGATACAGCTAGGTCAAACAGTAGTCCATATTCCATGCAGTGGACAAGAACCTTGTTATGAGCTAAGTGAAAGAGTTCACTTACCGCCTCTACCTTCTTCTGGGCTTGCTTTGTTGTCGATAGTCACAAGTCAGGCACAAGTCAGTCATAAAACGATTAAGCAAAAATTTTAGATGTCCGTTCAGGCCACATTAACTTTGTTTCAGTGAGTATAACGTCAAATCGATGGCAGAACAAGGCTTTTTCTAGTACAAAAGAGTTTTGCATAGAATTCCTTCTTCTTGACCTCACCATTGGATGCACACAAAATATTTAGATTATATCTGAAATATAATAGCAAAGCTATAACTTAGCAAGGCCATTAATGTAATATACTCTAAATTAGTACTGCAAATCCAAGGTTTTAAAATTAAGACCTAGAAGGGAGATAAAGTGAGACATGTACAACATATGTATTTATGGGATGCAACTGAAATGTTTATTAAACAGGTTCTGACATTTGGGTTTAATGACAAATTAACTTTTCCCTTTAGGCTATATTTAAAGTTTCTGCTTATTAAATGCAGTTTTTTAAACCAAAACCAGGAATAGATCATAATTAGAGGACACATATCAAGGGAAGACGGAGACTTCTCCTTGTTTTCAATCCATCCTTAGTTCTGGGTTCAAAAACTGCACCCCATAAGTTGAACGATTAAACATAGCCTAAATAAGCAAGGAACAACACATAGCCTCATAATAAGATGACCTCCAACAATCACAGTACTATAGCATATCCTTACGATAGTTTATTGCAGGAGGGCACAAAATTTTCTGGTCCAAGGGTCACATTTTCTTATTGCACCTCTCTCAGGGGCCGTAGTAAATCTTAGAGGGGGTATTCCCTGTCTGAGACCTTAATGGCAATTCAGTTGTAAAGATCCAAAATGGTTAAGAGGTCTTGGTTCCAAAGTAGGGACTGCCAGAGATCTGAATGGAGGGCCAATGCTCAGTCCTCCAGAGAGAGGATATAGTGCACCTATGTTCATTGTAGTTTTGGGGTCACAGAAGTGGTTGTTTCACAACTATAGCTAGAGAGCACACCACACACATATACCCTCCTCTCCAACTCATCTCTTCCTCTTTACAGTCTTGAACCCATCAGTCATTTTTATGGTATATCTTGTGTATATGCCACGATTGTATAAGAAATAAATGCTATTTTGAAGTAGAAATCCATGGATAATACAAAAAAAAAAACAGTTTTTACTGGATTGATAATTTAGGTTGCTTAATAACAGCATATATAGCCCTATAGTGCCAGCCCTACAGTGCCTACCATAACCATGCCAGCTAAACAGTGTCCACCATAGCAGTGCCAGCCATACAGTGCCAACATAACAGTGCCCACCATAACAGTGCCATTTGTGGAATGTAGCTGTAAAAAGATGAATATTTATTTCAGAAGAGGACAGAGAAAAAGCATGTTTGTGTCCTAACGACTGATGGCTGCACAGAGGACCACTGGAGGCCACATGTGGCCCCTAGGATGCTTGTTGTGCACCCCTGGTTTATTGTGTTTATAATTATAACATTTTGCAGGTTACAGTAAGGCTAAGGCCACACAGCATAGGACAAAAAACTCATTGAAAACCAAGACCTAAAAATTTCTTTGAACATCAGTTTTTTGGCCAAAGCAGCTGTGTTTTCGACAAGTTTTTTTGGGCGATTTTCAGTTTTTTTGGCATGTTTTTTTTTACTATTTTTAGGCAGATTTTAACCCCTTCAGGACCCGGGTTTTTTTTTTTGTGACACGTTCGTTTTTCCCTCCTCGCCTTCTGAAAGCCATAACTTTTTTATTTTTCCACCTACATAGACACATGAGGGCGTTTATTTTGCAGGACAAGTTGTACTTTCTAATGGTGTTATTCACTATACTATAGAATATACTGGGAAACCGCAAAAAAATTCCAAGTGGGACAAATTGTGAAAAAAAACGTATTTTCCGCCTATGTTTCTGGTGATTTGCTTTTACGGCGTTCAATCTTCGGTAAATATAATGAGTTATCTGTATTCTACAGGTTGTTACACATCCGGCAATACCAAACTGGTATGGTTTCTGTTATGTTTTGGTACCGTAAAAAAATTCCAAACATTTTCTATTTTTGACATTTGCGCCGTGGCGCCAGTTTGTGCGACCAATAACTTTTTTGTACTAACACCTACGGACGTCAGTGAGGGTGCATTTTTTGCGGGCTGAAGTGTACTTTTTATATGTAGTAGTTTGGAATGCATGCGACTTTTTTTTATCATTTTTATTCCATTTTTTGAGTGACGTAAAATGACCAAAAAACGCAATTTTGGCGTTTGGAATTTTTTTTCTTCTACGGTGTTCAGCGTACGGGATAAATGATGTTATATTTTAATAGATCTGAGTTTTTTTGGATGCGGTGATACCAAATATGTGTAACTTTTTATTATTTTATTTCTTTTATTTGTAAAATGGCGAAAGGTGGGTGATTTGAACTTTTAATACTTTTTTTTTTGTACTTTAAAACTTTATTTATTTATTTTACTGTAACATTGAGTCCCCCTATGGTGCTTGACCACTAGGGGGCGCGATTGTTAATACAACCTAATGCATTGCATAGGCAATGCATTAGGGTGTACAAAGATGGCGGTTTCCCCACTTCCTGTCTGCAGACGGAAGTGGGGCAAACCGGCCAGGGTAAGTGACGGGAGCCTTCACAGGGCTCCCCACCACCATGCCCGGTTATCAGATCGGCGCGGTGTCGATGACCGTACCGATCGGTGCGCGGCACCGATCGGCGTTCATTCAGACGCCGCGGCCATCTTTGCCGCGGTGTCTGATGGGTAAAACAGCGCCAGCGGGCGGAGCCACCCGCCGGCGCTGTTACTGCCGGGTGTTAGCGGCGATTTGCCGCTAACACCCGGCGGCTGTGCGGGGGGGTCGCGGAGCGATCCCCCTGCAAAGCCCCTTAGCGGCCCTGGGACGTACTCATACGCCCAGGGTCGTGAAGGGGTTAAAGAATGCAAAATCCATATACCTTGTTAAACAACTGGGTAAGAGATGAGCGAACCCTAAAAAGTTTGAGTTCGAGTAGAACTGTCATGATCGTGCCCGACAGACCCCCAACTTTGAGCTCGGGTTACCGGCCACGCCTGGTTTCTTACCTGATGTTTGGATTTGTATTCACTAGTGTGCATTGTGTCTTCCTTCCCTGTATGTTAATTGATTCCTAACCAATGCCCGTGGCCAGGAATCCTCCAGCACCTTTTCCGTTAACCTGTGTTCCTCTTGATTGACAGTCTTGTTTACCTATCTGGTTTTGTGTTCTTTCCACCAATCACCTCTGTTCTGTATTCGCTGGTTCCCTATTTAAGGATGCCTTTACCTGTCACCTGTGCCTGCTATATTGGTTCCTATCCCTGTAGTTCGCCTTTACTCTATTTGGACTTTCTGTGCTATTCTGACTTCTGCTTGGATCCCGGTTATTCTTTGTCTCACGATTTTGTACTGGGCTGTCCATTTGTTGCTAACTTGGCCTGCCCGACTACGCTTGCTTGTTCTATGTTTGTTTGTCTCTGTGTTCTCACTTGGCACAGAGCAGTTATCAGTCATCTGGTTGGGGCCGACCTATTAAGGAGTCGGGTTCCCCAAAAGGAAGGAACAGAGGTTGGGACCAGTATCAAGGCCTTACTTGTCTGTGTCTCTGTGTGTGTCCCTGACGGTTCCCTGACATTGTAGCAGGCCCTTATTCCAGGCAACTCCCCCGGCGGTTCATTAAGAGCACCGACTTGTCGGTCACTGACCGTCTGGATGAGTTGACAACGCAATTTCAGGGCATGGCGGGGCTCATAAATCAAATCTCGCAGTGTCTGGATGCCATAACGACCCCAGGACACCCGTATTATTTGCCCCATCGGTGTCCCTACCTGCCTCTGTTTTTGTTGATTCTAGTGGCCACCGTAGATCAAATATGATTCTGCCAGATCGAGTTGATGGAAATCCTGACAGATTTCATACCTTCAGAGAATCCTGTTGTTTATTTTTTCGCTTTAACTATTTCCCCATCGAGGGTGAAAAGGTAGCAGTGGTCGTGTCCCTCCTCCAGGGTCCACCTCAGGATTGGGCATTAGCTATACCCCCTGAAGCCCCTGAGTGGAAATCAGTGGACAGATTTTTTCTGGCCTTAGTACAGGTTTATGATAATCCTGTTACGGTTCCGGACGCGGAAGTGGATCCACTGGACCACCGCAAGCGATGGTGTAAGCCACGCCAGGGAAGGGAAATTAAGGGGCCCGGGTTTTCACCAGAGCCCCCGCAAAGCGGGATGGGACTTGCTGGGGCGGGAGTCTACCAGGGTCGTTACCCCGAGTACTTGCTTCGGTGGCACCGAAGTATACGTGGTGCAAAATCATAGCAGGTGGTCGGGGTAGGGGGGTCAGGGCAGGCAGCAAAGGTTCGTGGGAGGACAGGGGGGGTCAGGGCGGCGGCAGAGATACGTGGTAAATAGACGAAGAAAGGGGTACGTACACGGTAATCAGGACAAACAATGGGAAACGCTTTCACAATAGGCAAGGCACTAAAGACCCGGGCAGGGGGGGGCGGAAGCGCCCAGGTGAAATAGAGGCAGTGCCCGGAATTACCCAATTACCGGCCCTGCCCCCTTTAAATCTCACAGACCGGCGCCCCGCCTTAGATCACAGGACGCGCGCGCCGGACAGCGAGATGTGAAAGACGGAAAGCGAGGGGGAAAGTGGAGATATGCCGGGAACGAGTGCGCCCCCCCCCCGAAACCCGGGCACGGCGGAACCCCGTCCCGGCCCCGGGAGACCCCGGGGGGCGCCCGCAGGAGCGATCGGGGGGGCCCGGACGCAACAGTACCCCCCCCCTTACCCCCCCCTTTTTCCTGGCCTGGGGGAATCTCTGCATAACCGGTCCAAGATGTTGCCCTCCGGCCCCACGATCTCTCCTCAGACCAAACCCCTTCCCATCGATCGGGAAATACCCCTTCCCTTGATGGTCTTCATTTCTAGGATTCATTTAAGTAAGATGTTGGCGCCTTGCTTCAAAGATGGAGGCTTGACCCTTTGGGGAAAAAAACGGTTTCAGGACACAGGCTTCAACAAGGAGACATGGAAAAGGAGTTGGGAATACCATTGTGGGTGGGACCGGAGTTTGTAGCAGCGGGGGTTGATGCGGGCAGTACTTCAAAATGGTCCTAGTCCCCGGGGGCCCCAATTTGTACGAAGGATCTTAGCCGTTTAAAATTTGGCCGATACCAACCTTGTCGCCGGGGCGAAAATACTGGGGGGGCCCTTCTTTCTTTCCCGTTGGACCTTCATGCGTGCGATGCATCTGCAGAGATGGCGCCTTTTTCCCAAATGGACACCTATCTTGGCAAGATTCCCTCCCGGGCACTTCCGAGATGGAACAAGGGAAAAAGGGAGGCGGGGATGCGGCCATAGACGTGAAAAAAGGGGGAGGTCCCCATGGATTCCGACCCCCGGGGAATGTAGGAAAACTCCCCCCAAAGAAGCAAGGGCCCGCACCCTGTCGGCCAAACAAAATGTCTAAATCCCCCCCAAAATCTATTGACCCTTTTCCCACTGGCCTTTTTCTGTGGGGGGTTTGGGGGAAGAGAAATCGGGGTTCACCTTAACCGGGGCAGAGGCCCCGCCAGAACCTTGACACAAATTT
Source organism: Phyllomedusa bahiana (assembly GCA_025379985.1). Classification (NCBI taxonomy): domain Eukaryota; kingdom Metazoa; phylum Chordata; class Amphibia; order Anura; family Hylidae; genus Phyllomedusa; species Phyllomedusa bahiana. The sequence continues at coordinate 10,558 of JAODAL010019329.1, read as the reverse complement.
GGCCCCCCCGATCGAGAAATGTGCGCGGAGCCCGTGAGGGGGAAATTTGGGGGAGAAAAAACGGGTTGGCCAACGGGGGGGGCAGAGGGAGCCGGGAAAGGGAAAAAAGTCCCCATTTCGAAAAACGTCCGCGACCCCCAGTCCCGGTTGCCCGAAAAAGGGGAGGCAGACCCGGACGAAATCCATTGCCCATAGCCCAAAGGGGGCCCTGGGATGGGCCGGTTTGGAAAAAACCCCCGGGGGGTTTTTGTGGCGAGGTCTTGTTACAGCACAAGAAACGAGGATTCACAAACCCTTTGATGTCCCTAAAAGCTCGGGCCACCAGTAAAAAACGAAGATTAAGGAAGGATTGCGGTTTGGGGTGACCACCCACAAGAGAACAGTGTCCCCATTTAAAAATTCCCTGGGGAGCGCAGGACGGACATAATCTTCCCTGGGGAAACCCTTTCGAGACTACTGGGCCCCGGATCGGCTTCGGGGGGAAATTATATGCTGGGGCTTTCCCCCTCCCCCCAAACATGGAGACACGGGAGAGGCATGGGCCCCGACGTTCTTCTACTGGCCAAAAAAGTATCGGGAAATTGAAGCCGAAAAGAACGGGGACCCCCCGGGCTTGACGGGGGTTGGGGGTTGGGGCCCCGATTTAAAGGGTATTGAAGTTTTTTTTAGGGTGGGGAGTAAATGGGGTAGGGGGGTAGTGAGCACCCCCAGAAGATAACGCACTCCCCTGGGGCTACTTGATAGCCGCAACTCCGGTCCCCCGATGGTGATTTCTCTCTGCGGGGGAGAAAGTTTGGGAGAAGAAAGCACGGGTGACCACTTGCCTTTGGGCCCCTTTTGCTAAAATTGCACCGACCCACCGGGAGGTCCCCCCTCCAAAAAAAAAGGGTTTTCTTGGGAATCCGTTCTGGTCGGGGCGGGCGCAGGGGAGGCCCTTAAGTTGAAAAACCCCTTTTTTGGGGCCTTCCGGCCACTGCCGGGTTGGATTCTTCTTGGAAAAGTGCAATGATGGGTGCCCCCAAAAGGTAGAATAATGGGGATAAACAGGGTATAATTCGAGAAGCCCGGGGGAAACGCTGTTAGCTCGTAGGCCCACCGGCCCGGGCCACTCAAGCAGCCGACACTTGGCAGGATCCATCTGTAACCCGCGGTCCGAGATGAGTAACAAGGCGGGAGGGTGGGCTGGTGGAAGAGACATTTCTCCAACTAGCGTAAGGTGGTTGGCACGTAACCGCCCTTTCCCGGGGACATGAGGCGATGGTCTCCAATCGGGGAAAGGGAAAACCGAAGTCTCTAGGGGACCCCGACAAGTGTAAAGGGGATCCCGGAAGATATCTTCACAAATTCTGGGGACTGTGGGGGATTGCACAGACCCAAGGGGAGATAGATATTCAAAGTGTCCATCCCGTTTTTTAAAAGCAGTCTTTTTCCCCACATCCCCCTCTCGAAGCGGATGAGGTTGTAGGCCCCTGCGTCAAACTTGGGAAAAATTTTTGCCCCGCAAGCCGGCGAACTTTCCGTATCAGCGGCAAGGGATAGCGGTTTTTTCACCGTGATTTTGTTTAAAGGGCCCCGATTTCGTACACGGCGTAAAGAACCACTTTTCTTTGCCGAAAAAAATCCTGCCCCCGTGGGGGAGGACTTTGGTTAAAAGCCCTTCTGCAGGTTTTTTCCCAATGTAGGGCGCATGGGCCGGGGTCTCTGGTACCGTAGTGGGAAAACCCTGCCCCCAGGGGGATGGGTCCCGGCAGTAAACGAAGGGCATCATAGGGGCGATGAGGCGGGAAAGGGCCCGGGCCCGCTTCCCGAGAAGACGTCCGCGAATCCCCGGGATTCCGTAGAAAACCCTGGGAGAGGCCTGGAGGATGGTTTGGGAAGGAACGGGGGGCACCCGGGGGAGGTGCCACCAACAAAAGGGTTCCCCAGTTAGGTCCCCCGCGCAACCTCGCCCGGGCATCCAATTAAGCGAGGGAGGCGCTGCAGCCACGGGAGCCCCCAAAAGGATCGCAAGGAAACCCAGACAGTACAAGAGGGGGCCTCCATCGGGCGCCCAAGTGGAGGGTCACCCCCTTGGTCCTTACCGGATGGCGTCTTCAAGCCTCCCCTTGACGGAGGATTCACCAACGGCTTTTCCAGACTAACCACAGGGAAGCGAAAGGGATACAAGGGGGGCGTGGTAAAATTCCCGGCAGACCCGGAGTCCAGGAACGCAGGAGCCTGGAATACAAGACCCCCTCAGTCCGATCCCACCGGGATATCAGGCGTGGAGAGGAAAAGGTTTTCACCCCAGGGGGCTCCCCAACATACCTAGTGCGGGGCCTTTCCCCCGGGCTTGGGGGGGGAAGCGGACAGCTCCTCCGAAAATGATCCGACGGGGCAGTACAGACATAGCTTCTGTGCACGGGGACGGGATAATTCCTGCTCCGAAAAAGTGGATTGATCCCCGCATGGGTTTTTCCCCCTCAGAGGGAGAGGGGAAACGGAGTGGAGGGCTCTGGAAAACCGGGCCAGGCGTGGGAGACGGCGGGGGCGCGCCAGGTCGCATCTTGGGGAGCTCTTCTTGCCTCCTGCGAAGCGCACGCAATGCTTTGGGCCAGGTGATTAACCCCCCAAGAGGATGGGAAATCTCTTGCGGCAAGGGCGTCCTTGAACTGCTGGGAAAAGGCCCTTTTTAAAGGTGGCGCGCAGGGCGGGTCATTCCAGGACAGCTCTGATGCCAGGGGGGCGAAACTGTACTGCGTACTCTCCGACGAAGTTTCACCCTGGCGTAGGTTCAAGAGTGCCGTTCCCCAGAAAGGCTGAGCGGTTCCTCGAAACATGCGGAATTCACGAGGGAAGGGCCCGCAGATCCCCAGTACAGGATCCTCCTGTCCCATAGGGCGGCAAAGGGGAGGGCCCTTCCCGGACAACAGGCTGACCACAAACGCCACCTTTGGGCGTCTGACGAGAATTGGTCCCCCTTAATCAAATTTCATGGGGGCACTGGGTGAAAAACCCCCGCAGGCTTGGGGTCACCGCCAAATTTGGCAGGGAGCGAAAAAAGGGCTTGGGGCCCAAAAGGAGCCAGGGGGCCCCGAGCGGGAGCGGCCCAGGAGGAGTTTGGGGGTTGCTGCTGGGCGGGGGACATTTTCGCCCATGGCGGGCACTGATCCAGTGTTCCCTGCTGGGCCAGTTCTGAGACGTCCCGGGGCACCCCCGCAGAGAGGGCCGCCAACTGGGCGCGGGGCCTTGGCGGGACCCTGGCCGGATCTTACTGTTCGGTTCCCGGACCCCGGGAAATGGATCCCTGGACCACCGCAAACGATGGGTTTAAACCAGCCAGGGAACGGGGGTCTAAGTAGGTCCGGTTTTCCCCAAAGCCCGCCGCAAAGCGGGAAGGACTTGCGCGGCGGGAGTCACCGGTTCGTTACCCCTGACTGACTTGCTTGCGGTGGCAGCCGAAGAAAACGTGGTGCAAAATCCTCAGGGAGGTGTGTCGGGGGGCAGGCGGGGGTCAGGCGGGAGCATGGTTCGTGGTCAGGACAGGGGAGGCGGTCAGGCAGGCGGCAAGTACGTGGGCAATAACGGAAGCAAGGTACGGTTCCCCCGGGGAGATCAGGGGCAAGACAATAGGAACGCTTCACAAAGGGAAGGGACTAAAGATCCGGAGGACGGCGGAACCCCAGGGGAAATAGAGCAGTGCCCCGGAATTACCCAATTTCCGGCACGCCCTTTAAATCTCACAAACCGCGCGCGCGCGCCTTGACACAGGACGCGCGCGCCGGACAGCAGGGGACTGTGAAAGACAGGAGCGAGGCCGGTAAGTGGGGGGAAAATGCCGGGGAAAATGCGCCCCCGCCCGAACCCGGGGGCGGCGGCACCCGTCCCGGGACCGGGGGGAGGCCACGGCGGCGCCCCCAGGAGCGATCCGGGCGCGGACGCAACAAATCCCAAATGTGGCATGGGGGAAAACCCATTTTTTTATCTATTCACGGGCCACCGCTCAGCCAAGTACGTTCCGAGTTCCCCAATGGTGCCGTTGATGGTGGTCAGACCAACCTTGAAGACCCCTTTTTAGACAAGGGCTGTCTAATGCCATAAAGGATGCTATGGTCAGCCATCCAACCCCCGAGTTCCTGAGTGACTTTATGACTTTAGCCGTGACAATTGACAGAAGACTAAGGGAGAGGCGCAGGGAAAAGCAAGGGGGTTTGACTGTTCAGCTTAAGTCAGGCTTTCCGGCAAAACCTCCTTCTACCTTCTTTGATAGTTCTTCTCTTCTATCTCCATCTCCCTCTCAGTCTTCTGGAGAAGAACCCATGGTGTTAGGTTTTACATCTGCTGACACCAGGAGGAGACACCGGTTGGAGAACACCTTGTGCCTTTATTGTGCGAAGCCTGACCATTTCTTGAGAGACTGTCCTATTAGGCCCAAGTCACCCCAAGGAAACACCGAACGTCTTCACAATTTCCAGGAAGGTAACTCAGACGTACAGGTACCTCTTAACTCAAACAACAAGTTTGTTTTGCCCGTAACCAATTAAACAATTTCTTCTCCACTGTATTTACCGAGGAGGATGAGCTTCCTGTTGAACAGAGGGATGAGGTAAACTCCAACTTAAAAGTTTCTGGTCTAAGCCAGGAAGAAGTGCAGCTCCGCCTTAGGAAGATTAAAATAGACAAATCCCCAGGCCCTGATGGTATACACCCACGTGTCCTACGGGAGTTAAGTGATGTCATAGATAGGCCCCTATTCTTAATATTTATGGACTGTCTAATAACGGGGTATGTCCCAAAGGATTGGCGCATAGCAAATGTGGTGCCAATATTCAAAAAGGGGTCAAAAAGTGATCCAGGAAACTATAGGCCGGTAAGCTTAACCTCTGTTGTAGGTAAAATGTTTGAAGGTTTTCTCAGAGATGCTATCCTGGAGTATCTCACTGAAAATAAATGTATAACCCCATTCCAGCATGGGTTTATGAAGGATCGGTCCTGTCAGACTAATCTCATCAGCTTCTATGAGGAAGTCAGTGCTAGACTGGATCGGGGTGAGGCACTGGATGTCATATATCTAGATTTTTCTAAAGCATTTGATATGGTGCCACATAAAAGGTTGGTAAATAAAATGAGAATGCTTGGACTGGGGGAAAATGTGTGCAAATGGGTAAGCAACTGGCTCACTGATAGAAAACAAAGGGTAGTAATTAACGGTACATACTCAGACTGGATCCCTGTTACTAGTGGAGTACCACAAGGGTCAGTATTGGGCCCTATCCTCTTTAACATTTTCATTAATGATCTTACACAGGGATTACACAGTAGAATATCGATCTTTGCAGACGATACTAAGCTCTGTAACGTAATCAACACAATAGAGGATAATGTGTTATTACAAAGGGATCTGGATAAGTTGGAGGCCTGGGCAGGGAAATGGCAGATGAGATTTAATATAGATAAATGCAAGGTTATGCACATGGGGAGGAAAAATCCATTACATGATTACATGTTAAATGGAAAAAACACTGGGTAAAAGTGACATGGAGATGGACTTGGGAATCCTAGTGGACAGTAAACTTAACTGTAGCAGCCAATGTCAGGCAGCAGCTGCCAAGGCTAATAGGATCATGGGGTGTATTAAAAGGGGCATAGAGGCACATGATGAGAACATTATTCTCCCATTATACAAGTCACTGGTTAGACCACACATGGAATATTGTGTACAGTTTTGGGCACCAGTGCACAGGAAAGACATTGTAGAGCTTGAACAGGTACAAAGTCGGGCAACAAAAATAATAAAAGGACTGGTGGACTACAGTACCCAGAAAGATTAGCAAGATTAGGGTTATTTAGTTTAGAGAAAAGACGGCTTCGGGGGGACATAATAAATATGTTTAAATACATCAAAGGTCAATATAGAGATCTCTCCAAAGATTTATCTATACCCAGGGCTGTATATAGAACAAGGGGGCATCCTCTACGTCTTGAGGAACAAAAGTTTCTACATAAACATAGAAAGGGATTCTTTACTGTAAGAGCAGTGAGACTATGGAATTCTCTGCCAGAGGGACTTGTCATGGTGAATTCAATAACGGCGTTCAAAAATGGTTTAGATGCATTTCTGGAGCGTAATAATATAACAAGTTATAGTGTCTAGGATTCTGGAGAGGGGTCATTGATCCAGGGATTTTTCTGATTGCCAGATTGGAGTCGGGAAGGAATTTTTCCCTAAAATGAGGACAATTGGCTTATACCTCATTGGGGGTTTTTGCCTTCCTCTGGATCAACACCTTAGCACAACAGGCTGAACTGGATGGACGTCTTGTCTTTTTTCGGCCTTACAAACTATGAAACTATGAAACTAAGACTTTTGCTTGTTGTGCCATGATTGACAGGTGCTGCTGCTAATTTCATCAGCAGGGTTGTTGCTAAAGCCTTGGGTTTGGAACTTGTGCCTTTGTGTTCTCCTTTTTGGGTTTCAGGTGTAGATACTACCTCCGTTACCGGAGGAAGAATAAAATTTCGCACAGCAGAGATCACTTTGAATGTTGGGAGTACGCATACTGAAAAACTTTCATTTTTTGTCATGGAGAAACTTTCTGTGGATATTATTCTTGGGTTGCCCTTGTTCCTCCTCCATAATCCTGTGTTCGACTGGAGAACCACCGAGCTGATCAAATGGGGTGACCCATGTGGTGCTCATTCGAGGGTGGTGCATCCCTTGGTGTGGGTGGTAATGAATACCCACGATATTTCAGAATGTAATTTTGACAACTTTGATGGGGACGTTGCGGAACATCTGCCCCACATTGGCCTGATGATTGCACTACAGACCTCACTTTGGGGGCAAAGCTCAACTTGTCTGCATCGGAGCGAGAATCTATGCATCTGTCTATTAAGGAAACTGAAAATATTCTTTCTCCTGGAGTAGTTGTCACCACTTTGACTTCAGATTTAGTATCCTTGACTACTAGCTCACAGAGTTCTGCTTCTTCCGAGCTGTCCCCCTTTTGCTGTAACGATGATTTCCACCTCAGGTATTCCGCTGCTGTAGGTTGTAAAATTAAGATAGAATCTGCCGTTAACCGACTCAGCACAGTCTGGGCTACGAGTCATAAGACTCTAAAAAACGCCCAACTAAAACAAATCAATAAAAACGGCCGACCCAGAACAAAATACCTCAGTTTTCAAGTCCCTTTAGCAAAATGTGCTCCCAAGCCTGTAAAGGGAAAAATTGATCAAGCCCATCATATACTAAACCAAGTGGGTTTGAGGGTTAGGGTTAGGTGGCCCCTCCTAAGGGGGGGCATGTTGTCATGATCGTGTCCGACAGACCCCCAACTTTGAGCTCGGGTCGCCGGCCACGGCCATTGCGACGTAAGCCCTGGTTTCTTACCTGATGTTTGGATTTGTATTCACTAGTGTGAATTGTGTCTTCCTTCCCTGTATGTTAATTGATTCCTAACCAATGCCCGTGGCCAGGAATCCTCCAGCACCTTTTCCGTTAACCTGTGTTCCTCTTGATTGACAGTCTTGTTTCCCTATCTGGTTTTATGTTTTTTTCCACCAATCACCTCTGTGCTGTGTTCACTGGTTCCCTATTTAAGGATGTCTTTACCTATCACCTGTGCCTGCTATATTGGTTCCTATCCCTGTAGTTCGCTTTTACTCTCTTTGGACTTTCTGTGCTATTCTGACTTCTGCTTGGATCCCGGTTATTCTTTGTCTCACGATTTTGTACTGCGCTGTCTGTTTATTGCTAACTTGGCCCGCCCGACTACGCTTGCTTGTTCTATGTTAGTATATCTCTGTCTGTGTTCTCACTTAGCTCAGAGCAGTTATCAGTCATGTGGTTGGGGCAAACCTATTATAGAGTCAGGTTCCCCAAAAGGCAGGGACAGAGTTTGGGACCAGTATCAGGGCCTCACTTGTCTGTGTCTCTTTGTGTGTCCCTAACAGTTCCCTGACAAGAACCTCGAATTTTGAGAAGTTCGGTTTGAAGTTCAAGTCAAACTCAAACTGAACTTCGAACCCCATTAAAGTCAATGGGAGAGGATGTTCTGTTTAATTTTTATACCCATACAGGTGAGGAGAAGCTGCAATTAGCATCCATAACAGTAAAATGGATACGTGGAACAACTTAGTGAAGAGTCACAGAAAAAAATTCACAGACTAAAATAATTAATTCCTTTTAATGGCTAACTGAAAAGATTAAAACAGCGTAGCTATAGGATGTGCAGCTCTAGCAGCTGCTACACGGCCCCTTTGAAACATAAGAAGACACCAGTATTGGAAATGGCACATGGTAACTGGCAGAAGCCCCCTATCACTTTCTGCACCAGGGCCCAAGAACATGTCATATATGTGGTGGCAGCAAGAACATCTCAACGGGTAATACGGAGGTTCAGATGGCAGGGCCATAGTTATAGGGGGTGCAGTGGTAGCCAGGGCTGCCGTCAGTCATCTGTTAACCATTTCAGGGCCCTTTGCAGCTAAATCAAATGGGGCCTACGGCCATTACAAATTTTAAACATATCACTGGGCCCCATTTTGATTAGGGCCCCTGAGAGGAGTGCTGCCCTATTGGCACCCCTGGCACCGCTTTCACAGTAGCCTGAACCCAAAACCAGCAAAAATGACCTTATGGACACTCAGAATAAAATTAGCGAGAAGAAATGCGTATGTGAAATAAGCTTTTATTCTCAACAGGTCCTTTACTATCACTATATTTTACAGTGGTCTGAACGCCAAACTAGCAAAAATGACCTTTTGGACACTCAGAATAAAATTATTATAAAGAAATGATTATTTGAAACAAGATTTTTGGGAATAGGACATTGACTATCGCTGTCTTTTACAGCAGCATGTCCCCAAAACCACCAAAAATGACCTTTCAAACTCAGTAAATTTTGCAAAAAGAAATGACTATTTAAAACAAGATTTTTGTGAATTGGACAAATGGGATAAATATTAAAGGTCAAGATTTGTTCACAGTCTCTTATTGAAGAACTGTACTCCAAAGACAGCTAATCAACAGTGTTCCTAAATGCCTATACTTTGAAACGGGCAAATAGGATTACCGTATTTTTCGGACTATAAGGCGCACATAAAAGCCTATGATTTTCTCAGAAATCGAAAGTGCGCCTTATAGTCCGATGCGCCTTATATATGAATCAATTCTTCACTTGGGTTTTTAGGCTTTGTTCAGAAAGTATTAGGTACAGCTACTTTAGTGACACTGATTTGTAACTGATTTGCAACTGATTTGCAACTGATTTACAACTGATTTACAATAGTAAATACGTTCCGAAATCAGTTACAAATCAGTTGCAAATCAGTGTCACTAAGGCTATGTTCACGCAGCTGATTTCAGAACTGATTCACGTCGGATTTCCGATGTAAATACGTTCCGAAATCAATTGCAAATCAGTTGCAAATAAGCTTCACTAAGTGTGACACGCATTTCGCAATACGGCACGGAAATATGTACATGTATTGACTTTTGTTACAAGTTTACAAGTTGAGAGTTATTGTGAAAGTGTTGAATGAAGCTTGGCTTGCGGTCTGAGCTTTGTTTCATTTAATGTGCCGCGCCTTATAATCCAGTGCGCCGTATATATGAACCAAGAAGACTTAACAGGCGCTCATTGATAATGCGCCTTATAATCCGGTGCGCCTTATAGTCCGAAAAATACGGTATAAACAGAATTTTTTCTAGGTAATATCGGTGAAATAGGGTTGTATGGAAGAACCATCACAGCAAATCAAGTGGTCTTAAATGCCTATACTTTGCAATGGGCAAATAGAATTATAAACATAATTTATTTCTATGGAATATCAATACAAAACTCCCTAACTCCCTAACTACTGCTGTGTATAATTCCCTAAACTAGCTGTCCACCCCCTGAGTAATCTAACTAGCAGCTTTCCCTGTGTTAAATCGCTCTTAAATGGTATTTCTGCCTGCTGGCAAACCAGTACACAGAACAGAGGCAGCAGTGTGTTCACTACAGAGAGTAAGGTGGAAATGGCGTTCAACAGGAAATACAGTGACATACACATAAGACAGTCATGTGATTATAGCAGCCAATGAGATCCCTACACCCTCAGAGGTGACGTTTTTGACCTCCCTCTGTGCTTTGCACTGATTGGCTGGCCGCTAAAACTGAAGGAAGCAGCTAAAAAAGGCGGCGAACGCCTATCCCGGATCCGAAATTTTTACCGAACTTGCGGCAAAAATTTGGCTCGGCTCCAGTTCGGAAAGTCTGTACTGAACTAGCCTTTTTCCGAACGGTTCGGCTCAACACTACACCTGGGCAGTTTTTCAGCAGAACCATCCAGCAGGAAAACAAGCAGAAAAAAAAAAGTTCTGTGGAGACTACAGAACGTATTTACTATTAAAATCTATGGGACCTGTTTTCAGTCGATTTTCAGCGGTTTTAGAAAATTAAAAGTGCTGAAAAAATTACCGTTTTTGTGTGCTGTGTAGACATAGTCTAACTTCTGCTAATGTGTTTATATTAGCATTTTGAACTCTAGACATTTATTACTTATAATTGTCATGATTTTTTTTCCCTTTTCT